>JAJPUD010000964.1:224663-254713 GCA_023553655.1 Myrmecobius fasciatus
CAGAATTCCTGAGAGTGACTAACCCTGAGAAGAATGGAAAGGCACAGACCAGAGGGGAAGCATGTAGGGAAAAAATAACCATTGGCAAGATAAAGACTAATAATTAACTATATAATCAAGAGCATAGGAAGATTCTCACAATGAGGCAATATTTTTTTCTATCACCTGCAGGAATTTGTTTTTGTAAGAGTTAAACACAACACAAGGGACATGGGGGCAAAACCTTCAAGGCATTAACATAGAAACTGTTCAGAAGAGAGAACCCCAAACAGCTAACTTAGATGCTATAATTCCATGAAAAATATGAAGACTAAAGGAGAACTAAATAAATATAAGGATCATGAATTTTAAAAAAATACAAGCCTATTATAGACAGAAAGAGAAGAAAAACACGATGAAAATGAGAGAAAGATTCTCTTTAGAAAAGGATGCAAAAAGTAAATACTAAAATAACTAGTAAACAACATAAATTGAAAATTAGGAAAAGAATAAGGATTTTACTTGACTACTTAACTAAGGGGGAAAGGAGAGATGATGAGTTAAATGGTTAGAAAAAAAAGGAAGAAGGCCAAAGGAACCAATAAGTGTAATTGCAAAACTAAGGAAAGGGGTAATAATCAGGAAGGGGAAAGGGGGCTTAAGATTAAGGGGAAGAAAGCCAATGGAAATAGGATTTTCTTAAAGTAGATCAAGCTGAAATAACCAAAGGGATAAAGTATTGTTTACAGAGAATGAAGGAGAAAATCTTAACTTGAGAAAAAAATGTTAGAAACAAAAGGAGGAAAATGCAATGCTAAATGATAATTTTAAATGAGACAGCTAGGTGGAGCAGTGGATGGAACTCTGGGCCTGGGCTCAGAAAGATCTGAGTTCATATCATACTTCAGACACTTATTAGCATCTTGGACAAGACACCTGAATTCTTTCAGCCTTTTCCTCAAGTGTAATACCGTAAAAAGTAAAAAATAGCACTTACTTCCCAGGATTGTTGTGAGGATCAAATGAAGCAGAAGATTTCAGTGTCCCTCATTCAGTTTTGCATAACCATAACTGAAAGAGAAGCAAAAAGGAAGATATAGAATTGAAAATAGCATTGGGGAAACTAAAGCTAAATGATTTGTGGGACTTCTAAATGGAACTGCCAAAGAATATACATCATTTCTCAGCACCATATACATTTTTCCAAGAATTGACCATATCATAGGGCAAAGAGATATTATAAATATAAAAAGGTAAAAATAGCAAACACATTCTTTATGAACTGTAACACAGTAAAAATAATAAGTCAGGGAGCACAAATAATCTTAAATAATGAGTAAGTCATGTCAAGTATTTCAACATTATTAACATGTAGTGGACTTCCTGCCATCTAGTGGAGGGGAGGGAACTGGGGGTAAAAGTTGTAATGGAAAGCTTTGTAAATATCAGTGCTGGGGAACTACCCATACATATGTTATACAAATAAAAAGCTTTAATAAAAAAAATAATGAGTAAGTCAAAAAATACATCAAATAAGCGATAGTCGTGTAGAAGAAAACTATAATGATGAAATAACATGCCAAAATGCAATCCTCAGGGGGAAAATTCATATCACTACAAACATATATTAATGACAACAATATGAATAATAAATTGAATATTCATTTAAAAGGTTATAAAACCAAGAGGTAAATTTAAAATAAACACAAAAGAGGAGATATTAAAAATAAGAGGCAAAAAATAGATAACCTGGAAACACAAACTATAGGAGTGATTAGTAAACTAAAATCTAGTTCATCAAAAAGTTTTAATAAGATCGATAAACTTTTTGTCAATGTGGTTAAAAAGAATAGGCAAAAAACTTACATTAAAATGTCAAATGAATAAAGTGAAATCACAACAAAACCAGAACAAAAAAGAATAAATATTACCCTTTACACACAGTAGCACAGTAGTATGCTAACAAAACTAAGAACATGCACACACACACACACACACACACACACACACACTAAAACAATACCTTTAAAGTATAATGAAAGGTCAAGTAGAGATCTCAAATAATTCAGGCTCAGGGAAATATATATATAACTAGGGTATAAAGGAACTTGTTTTTTCAGTCATTCAGTTGTGTCTGACTCTTTAGGATCCCAAACAGAATATAAGATTTTCTTGTCAAGGATACTAGAAGGGATTGCTATTTCCTTCCCAGTAGATTAAGGCAAATAGAGGTTAAATGACTTGCTCAGGATCATATAGCTGGGAACTGTTTGAGGCTGAATTTAAACTCAGGTCTTCCTGCTTCTAGTTCTAAAACTCCATCCACCGATCCACTGAGTTGAAAATCAGTTCAAAAAAAGTTAAATAACATCTTATTAAACAGATTCAGAAGATTCAGGCAAAAAATCATTCATAGTAACTATGAGTTATAATAGGGATGCAAGAATAGTATAAGGAAGGTAATCAACATTTAATCATATTTCTATGATTAACAGTATTAAAATTAATCATATCAAAAACATAAAAATCATATAAAATCAATATGGAGTCATTTAGGTTAAATGGTCCTAATGCAGATATGGACATGTAGGCAAAACAGACTCTGTTCACTTTGTCAGGTAGATAAGACTTGCAGCTTTTTGTTGGAATGGACTCTTGACCTGCTGCAGGGGCCTTAAGTCAATTCTCTTTCTGCTGCTCTAGATAGTTAATGTTAGATCCTCTCACCAATCTGTGGTTCTAATAAGGAAACTTCCCCTTACCAAGCTTCATTCACACCGGTGACCCTGAGAATTTTTCCACCCCATCAGAGTGATTATGAATGTCCCCCCATATCTGACACCAATTACATTTTCTCAATCAAACACATATTTAGAGTATAGATATTTGCCACCTAGCCCCACCTTTGAATATGTGTCCTCCCCAACTCATTTCCCTCACCCTTAAGATGGGGTGAATTTCTTGCATGTGAAGACAAGTTTATTTTGCTATACTCTCTGTGTGTGTGCTTTTGTTTTGCCTCCTTGCTGTGTTACAACTTCTGATTGTAATATCTTCCTAAATACCAGTTTTCTAAGAATTCCCAAACCCAAGTATTTTCTTTAACCTGACATGCAGCTGAGGAAAAGGCACATGTAAAATGATTTGATTATCTCAACAGATGTGGAAAAAGCCTTTGACAAAGTATAGCACTTGTTTATACCAAAAATTCTACAAAATATAGGCATAGAGAAAACTTTTTAAAAAAAATCATAAAAAAATCAGTATAAAATCAAAAGCAAGTATCATATGTAAAAGGGATAAACCAAGATTTTCCCCAACAAATATAGGAGTAAAACAAAGAAGGCAGAGGAAGCGATCATTATGTAGTGCTTAATATATGCTAAGCACTTTACAAATATTACCTTATTTGGTCCTCCATAATAATCTTGTAAGGCATGGATTATAGATATTATTGTAGATATTATAGATATTATATTATTGTAGATATTATAGATATTAATATAACACCTACCTAACAGTTAGTTTTATAGTTGATGAAACTGAGGAAAACAGAAATTATAACTAGTAAGTATCTGAATCCAAATTTAAACTCAGATCCTCTTGTCTTCAGACTTACCCTCTATCCACTATGCAATCAACTAATTATAAGCAAAGATGCCCACTTTCCCCACTATTATTTGCTATAGCTCTGGAAATTCTAGCAATAGTATTAAGTCATGAGAAAGAAATTAGAGTCTTAAAGACAGGTCAAAAAGAAATAAGTCTGCACCTATTTGCTGATGATATGATGATTTATTTAGGAAATCCTAGGGAATCAGTAAAGATGCTAATTGAGAAGATAAATAGTTCTAACAAAGTCATAAGCTATAAAATAAACCTTCAAAATCAACAATATTTCTGTATAACAACAACAAAATTCCAAAGGCATTAATATGAAAAGAAATCCCTTTCCAATTAACTCTAAAATGTATAGAATATCTGGGAATCAATTCATCAGAACACACAAAATACATGGATAGACTGTGTCTCTTTAAGGAGTACTTGTAAAAAAGTGTTCCTCAAATAAATAATTGGAGAAATACTCAGTGCTTGTGACTTGGACATGCTGATATAATAAAAATGACAACACTGCCAAAATTGATTTATAGCATTAAGGATATGCCCATGAAATTATCAAAAGGATAATTTGTGGAACTTAATAAAATAATCACAAAATTAATTTTTAAAAACATCTAGGACATCAAGAGAAATAATGAAAAGAAATTGAGTTGAAGAGGAATAACACTTCCAGACCTCAAATTGGATTATAAAGCAACAATCATCAGAAGCATCTGGTATTGGTTAATGTATAGAGAGGTAGTTCAATGGAAAGAGTAGACAAAGGAGAATAAAAAACAATGGGACAGAATAATCTAGTGTTTTATAAACAGAAAAATAGAAATTACTTTAAAAAGAACTTCCTATTTTGATAAAAAAACTGCTGAGAAAATTGGAAAGCAAGCTGACAGAAATTAGGCTTAGATCAACACTTTGCATATTTCACAATACTTTTTAAATAGATATAACCTTAAAGTTAAGAATGCAACCTTAATATTAATTATCCTACCATTAAAAATTAGAAGAGAAGCAGATTACAAAGCTTTCACAGCCATGAGTAGGAGATGTATTTTTAACTAAACAAGGGATAGAAGAAAATAGCAAAGAGAAGAGACAACTTTTATTACTTAAAATGGAAAAGCTTTTGTACAAACAAATTAATGCACCTAGGAAAAGAAAGGAAGTATTCAGAATATTGGGATTAGATTTTTTTGCTCCATTGTTTTTTAAAATCAGATTGGCTAAAGTTGATCAATTTTATTAGTTATTTTAGAGAATCAGCATATATACATACATGCATATACATATACACTCATATAGGTATGTATGTGTATGTACATGCATATCTCATCTACTGGAGAATGACTTTGAGAGACACACACATATATTTTAATATCCTTATATATATATATATATTTAGAAATCTACTTACATATGTGTCCATATACATATGTATGTACACACACATACACAAAACTAAAAGCTATTCCCCCATAGATTATAAGTCAAAAGAATTTATGAAAATGAATTATTGTTGTTGTTGCTCCTATTACTACAGTTATTTCTCATATAAAGAAATTGAAGCTAAATCTACATGATTACGGTCTCTCATCAAATATTTTTTGCCCAAGCTATAAGAGACCAAAAGTCTCAAAAGAATTGCAATATATTAAAAACCACAAGAAAGAATTCTTCAAATTCTTTTTAATGAAAGAAATGTAAATCAAAAGGTTTTTAATGATACCCTGCAAATTAGCAAAGATGACCAAAGATAGGAATAGTCAAAATTGGGGGAATTATGGAAAGTTATTTATACTAGTACACTTTTGATGAAGTTTCAGATCAGGACAACTAATTTGTAAAGCATTTTGGAATTATGCAAATAAAGCAACTAACATGTCCTTAGATCCAGACATCCTATTACTAGGCATACAGACCACATACACCAAAATATTTTTTTTTTTTGTGACAACAAAGAATTGGAAACAATAAATTGAGGAATGGTTAAGGAAGGTGTGGTTCATGAATGTAATGGAATATTATTGAAATTACATATGTAATAAATACAAAAAATCATCGAAAGACTTATATGAACTGATGCAAAGTGAAACAAAAAAGAAAATATTCAGTGACTATAACAACATAAATGGAAAGAACAACTATAAAAATAAAAAGTCAAAAGGAAATACTGCGAAATCATAAAGAACAGGAATGACCAGAGTGGAGAGATATGAGAAGACCCCTCAATTCTACCTCTTTTCAAAGGTTAGAAATCCATATGTGTGCTAGAGTGCACATATTTTCAGACTTTTTTGATGTATTGATCAATTTTGTTGTTTTTTCCCCCTCCTTTGTCTTTACAAATACTACTTGTTAAGCAGGATGGCTCTCTGGAGCGGGAAGGATCTTGGAGAACATTGTAATTATTTTAAAAAAATAACAAAATATATCAAATAAAAACTTGCACAATAGAAATCCCCTGACAAGGACTGTTTCCCTTTTGTCTTTGTCATTCCAATATTCCCTTTTGTCTTTATCATCCCAGTATCTAGCACCGTACCTTGCATGTAAGTAAGTGTTTAATAATTGCTTGTGAATAAATTGATTGAGAAATGTTTCCTGAGAGAAAAATATATCAATTCTTATTGTTATAGAACCTTCTCTCTTCCCTGATACTCATTAAGACCTCAAGGATACAGATTCTTTTTGAGTATTCCCTTTTCTCACAAGAAGAGTCTTGAAGGTTTTCTCAAAATGTCAATTCAATTAAGTGATATAAGACCACATTCTTTTCTCACCAATTGCTGTTATTATTGTTAATAACATATTAATATATATTATTATTGCATGAGCTGGTACTAGGATGCAGAGCTTATACACAGTCTTCCCAGCTTCCCTGGTCTTGCCATTCCTTGCACTCCCAGAGGTGCAGACCCAACCCCTTTCCCCACTCAGAGCCTCCCAATTTGCCATGTTCCACGGGGTAACATAATGTTCTCCCAGATTCTAGACAATCACAATAACCATTTGCAGCAACCTGCTCTGGATGAGATCTCTTTACCACAATCTAACCATGACCACTGGCATTAAAAGTACACATTGATGCTCTTCTATAGTTCAGGATTTAGATGACCATTACCAGCAGTTTCATAGCCCTTTTTGTCTTCCCAAGAATAGCGACTGTCTGCCTTTCAAGCACAGCCTTCAGAATGAGCTCTCCTAGGATTCACTTCCAGCTTTGCTGATTGCCGAAATGTTCAGAGGGCCTTACTTTCCTGTGGCCTTGAATTCTAATGTCACGAGTTAATCCATTTGAAATTTAATGCGTATCATCCTAAGCTTCTACTGAAGTCCTTATGATGCTTCATCATGCGATGGAGATACCAGTGGATAGAAAGTGGAGAGGTCTTTCCAAGCTAGAAAGACTTCATAGCAGACAGCTAGATGGTATAATGATGAGAGGGCTAATCTTGGTGTCAAGAAAAAAAATGACATTAAATCCTGCCTGCCATGCTTGCTAGCTGTATGATCTTGGCCAAGTCACTTAACCTTTCTCTGATTCAGTTTTCTCACTTACAAAACATGGATAGTAATAATACCCACCTACCAGGGCTGCTGAGAAGATTCAAATGTAAGGTATTTTATAAACTGAAAGTACTCTCTAAATGTTAGCTTTTATTATTAATATCACCTTGGTAAAAGATTAAAGGTATCACCTGAAGTTCAGGCAAGCTAAATGCAGAAAGGCACATCACCAGTGGACTGGACTGAGGTGATGGATTTACTTGGCCAGAGCAAATGGTGAAGGAGCTATAATTTACTTCAGTTGGATGAGTGCCCACATTGACAAAATCACAGATATCTCCATATTGGTTAAAATAATGGCTCAGCACTGTTCATTTCCTACATTTTTGTTCTCTTATAGCTTGGGCAAAAAATCTGTGATGGGAGACAGTAATTTAGCTTCATTTTCTTTATCTGAGAAATAACTGTAGTAATAGCAGCAGCAACAACAATAATTCACTTTCATAAAATACTTTAAGGTTTGCAAAAACACTTTACATGGGTTGTATCATTTGTTCCTCAAAACAATTATCTGAGATAGGTGCTATTATTATTCTCCATCTTAAGGATGAAGGAACTAAAGCTGAAACTAAAAGATTCACTGACTTGTCCAGGGCTACTCAGCTAATAAATATAGGAGGGATTATTTGAACTCAGCTCTTTCTGACTCCAAATTCAATCCTCTATACACTATTCTACATAGCTGTTTCATAGTTTTTACCTCATGGAGTTACAATGTGATAATATATATGCAGCTCCCTCTCCAGATTTCTTTTCTTAACTTTTACTCTCTCTGGTAGTTTGGATCCTCAAGGACCACTTCAGGAACTCCCTGTAGGTGACTATCCCTAAAGCTCTATAGCTGACAAGCTCCCACCAGTGTGTTCTTCTCAACAATCAGCCTTAACTCTTAACAATGGCTTCCATCATGATGGTATGGTAAAAACATAGTAACAAACATTTCCCTCACAGACCTGGAGTGCACTCTCCCACAAATACAGACCAAGTCTAAAGTGAGAGTAATCACACATTTAAAATACAATGGTAGGAGATATATGTATAGAAAACGTTTATTGCTATGGCAACTTCAGAGCTATGGTGGCCCTTGATGCCATTTCTTTCTCTTGTAGAGTATTCATGAATTTCCTTGTGTGATATCTGTACTGTATAGTATAGGGCTTGCTTCTAAAAGAGCTCAATATTTCCACTAGACAGGTTGCTTAGTTGGGTGACTTACTTCTTGGCTGGCAGATAGCTCTGCTTAAATTTCCTTAGTATTGTAACTGGTCCACTCTCACTGTGTCACGGCCATGGCCAAAGATTCATGTAGGGAATGACCTATTTTCTAGCTGTCTTAGTACCCTCAAGGAAATCAATTCCATGTTCTAGTTTCCCATTAATTTATGAGAAGTTCCAGAATAGACTAAAAGAAATAATGTTGGCTGAGAGCAAAGGAGGTGGGTGAGAAGAGAGGCAGACTAAAGCTTAATGTAGGGAACAATTTCCTCTTTATGGGAGCTCTCCAAAAAGGGGAAAGGCATGCCTTGAGAGGTATTGAGTTAGTACAGTGTGAGTGGTCATTTTTCAGGGACATTGTGGTAGAGATTTCTATTCACTGAGTTGAACTTTTAAGTTTCATCTACAACTGCCACCTAGAATATTGCTATGCTCTTTCAGAAAGATCAGGGAATCTCAATGTAAGCACAGGAAGAAGTCTCTCTAGTTCTGCTACTTGTGGGACCTTGTCTTTGAGATGTTATCTCCCACAAAGTACAAAATTGGTTATTGATTGATTAGTAATTAAAATGTTTATTAATAACAGCATTAACCATTGTAGCCAATTTCTAAAGACTTAGATTGAGAACTGTTTTGCACAGGCCTTGATAGTATGATGACTGCATGTTACTTTTAGTGAGCCTGTCAAATTGAAGAAGATAAAGAAGGTGAATGAAAAATGATTCAACCTGGTCATGGGATATTTTTCTTTGCACTGAGTATTTGTGGTACAGGGGAGTATAGGGTTGAGGACTTTCCAAGCATGTTGACTAACTCTGTGTCCCTAATACTAGGGGATCTAGTTTGCAAGTCAGTGTAATTATGGATCAATCACAGTCCTGATTTAGTTAGCTGACAGTATGTACTGGACTTATATAACCAGACTGTATAAAAGCATGCTCTGAATGTAAGATATGTCTCTGGTCAATGAAGGAACCAGCGATCTCTGTTATTGATAATTGCTAGCCTTACCAATAAGGTAGATTAGGCTTAAACGCTCATGTCCCAATTTCCATCATTTTATGTCATAGAATGATCTACCCATATCTTCAATTAGGTATCAATATCAACTAAGAGGGATATGCTATTTTATCTCATCTTGTTACTTGACTCTTACACCTGGGAGGTCCAAAAAAACATTCTTGTATTTATGTACATTTTTTCAAAAACCTTAAAATTCTCTATAAATATCATATTATTTAAAGTTTAAGAGATCATATTCTTCAATCTTATCATTTTACATGTTGGAAAACTGAGGTTACTTTTCCAATCAGCTTTTCCCACAGGTTATAAAAGACTAAAAAAGTCAAGGCTGTTGGCTCTGATCACAATACTTCTCTGCTCGATGCTAAAAGTGATTCTCTATTGCCTACAGTACAGACTTCAAAGCCTGCTATTCAGGAGCTTCCCTGATTAGATCTTAAACTGCCTTTCCAGTCTTATCCACTAATGCATGTATTCTACATTCATGTATACTACATTTCATAAAACTCAGCTACTTGGTTTCGTAACACATCCCATGTTCTCCTCCCTTCGCTGTTCCTACCCCCCCCCTAGAATTTTCTCCTGTTCTGTCTCTTCAGAAATAGCCTCCTCAAACCAAACTGGAGTCCAGTCAGCAGTTTGGACACCATTCTCTATCATGTATGGCTACTTTAACACATCTTGGAGGACAGAGATTTCTGCCTTACTGTGGAACACCCTTTTCCAATGCTGGCTACCTGGGGGACATCTCCCAGCTGTCTGGTGACCTGGAACAGGGGCAGCCATAGAATCCTCACCCGGCTGTTTCTGGCCATATGGCCAAGCTCCTAACAGCAGACCTGAAGTGATACCCTTGAATAGGTCTGAAGGGAGCTGATCAAGGAAGGTGAGGAAGGAGGGGAGAAGCTAAATGAGGTGACAGGCCCAGGCTGAGGAGCCCACAAGATAAATGGGCCTGCAGGAAGCTGAAACGGAAAAACGAGAGAAAGGAAGCCATGGAATTGATTTCTTTCCTGAAAATAACCTTCCCTCTAACCTCGCTTTCCTGGTTCAGCATTTCTAGAGGCGATATTTTACAGGAATAAAAGGCAGGCAGGAGCCAGGTGTGGAGAGAATGAGGGCAGATGTGTTTCTCTAAAACCAGGGACGCCCCCAGTAATGAGGGAAGATGGAGATGGGGCTCCCTAATTACGCTGACAATGACCTGGATTCTTCATGGAAAAGAGGAGGGGGTGGGGACCTTGGTCACAGCTGGATGGGGGTGGGAGGAAGAGACACAATTTCCATCAGAGAATGCTTTGGAACTGAGAGGGACTGACTGCTTGCCCGGCTTAGTATTTTGAGGTGACTGAGATAGGATTTGGAGCTGTTCTGTTAGGAGGTGGGGGAAGGATTGTGGACCCTGGGATCAATCCCACCAGAGGTAGAAGATGCTTCTAATCATAAAGGAAAGCTCCAGCAATCTTCCACACCTGCTTCCTTCTTACCACCTCCCCTAACCTAGCAGATTTCATCATTTCAAGGACCCCTCCCCTTTGTTTCATTTCTAAAGCTCTAAACCAATCATCTTGAATTCCCTCAGATTTCGTATCAAAGCACAAATTAGTTTAATTAATCTAGTACAATCTATCTGGGGTAGTTTGGCCCAAGAATTCATCAGGAGGACTCTCCTTCCCCCATTTCTTTTTACTCCTACCCTCCTCCCCAACTTTCCTTTCCAAGGACCTGCTCAAGCCCTTTGCAAAAAGGGGCCTGTAATTTCTGCTAGGGTGGGGGAAAAGCGATTGACTAAACCATCCCTCACTGGTGGCATTGTCTCCATCACCATGGTAACCACTGGTCCTGACATATGCATCTGTCAAGCACGATAATGGCGAGTGGACCCTGTCACAGCGGAGGCCGGTGCTATTCAAACACACACTCGGCAAATAATTGTGTGTGTCACAGGAGCCATGCTTGCGATTTGCCTAGCACCATCCCCCAGAAGGGGAGAACCGCCTGGCTCTCCATGCAGAATGGCCTGCCCTTATCAAATAGGCAATTTGTGGATAATTTAGACGATTAGAAATCAGGGGGGTGGTGAGGGAAGGGGGATGCAAGGTGCTCGATAAGTAGCCTTTATAATTGCACTGAAAGCTAAGCGGGAGTATAAGGGGGGTGGGTGGGAAGGGAAGGAGAGAATAAGGAGGGGCATCATGGGAAATTAAAATAGCCAATTCTACCAGGTTGTTAATGGAGCCCTTCTTCGGCTGTGGTCAGGTAGCTCATGATAGATTTTTAATTATAATGGGGGGATTTTCTTTTGCGGGGGAGTATGTGAAGGAAACAAGCCAATTTTCTCAGCTTTGTTCTCTCTCTCTCTCTCTTTCTCTCTCTCTCTCTTTGTCTCTCTGTGTCTCTCTCTGTGTCTCTCTGTCTCTGTCTCTGTCTCCCTCTTTCTCTTCCTCTCTCTCTTCCTTTCCCTCTCCACCTTTTACCCTCCCTCCCTCTTTTCTTCCTTCCCTCCTTCCTTTCTTTTTTCCTTCTTTCCTTCCTTCCTTCCTCCTTCCCTCCCTCTTTCCCTTCTTCCTTTTAAAAACATTAATTAAGAACCTACTGTGGATAAGGCATTGTGAAAGGCACAGTGTTAGGCATTGTGAAAGATTCAAGGATATTCAAGAGACAGCCACTCTCCTGCTGTCTGGTCATGTAATAAGTGGCCAAGGAGGGATGCTTTCCTCTTCCCTGGGGTTCAGCTTTTCCCCAGAGTTTGTCCCAGAGCAAGGAAGGACCTGTGAGTACCCTGTTTAGTTTTCATTCCCCATTTCTTTGGAGAAGAGGCAGGTGAAAAAAGTGCTGAATTTGGAGTCAGAAGGCATGTGGCTTGAATGACAAATCTGTGACTTACTATCCATGTAACTTGGGAAAGCTACTTTTTATCTTTGTCCCCTTTCTTCCTTCCCCTACTTTTCTTAAGTGAATTTTAACCAGACAGTTTCTTACCAATGTGGAAGATTAACCCTGCAGAAAATAACTGCCTCTAAATGGCATTGGACTAGGAGAAATGGACTCTGAGCAATGGTTTCCCAAGATTAATGTCCTTATGGTGCTGTATTGGATAGAGGGAAGCCCAACCCCCTTCCCCTGGCAGGATGAGATGACCGGAATTAATAGGCACTTCTAGATCTAAATCCTACAACCTTCCTCCTATGTTTCTACAGACTCTGCCCTGGGCAGCAACTACAGCTGATGGTCACCCTTCAATCAGTCAGACAATTAATTAACAAATATTTATTAAGCACTTACTATGTCCTATGGTACAATCTGAAGTTTCTTGACCAGTGAATGGAAAAGCTGGAGCCCAAATGTCCTTCACTCAGGGAAAGGTGAGAAGCACCTCAGTCATGAAAAGCCATGGATAGATTACCAGAGATACAAGTTATTATGCAAAGGAGCTGGAAATAGGTGAAGTGAGATCATCTACAAGATCTCAAGGAACAGGTGAAGAAAGGTAGCAGGGCCAGGCAGGTAGTAAGTTCAGGGCTGAGAGAATGAGAAGTTGAACAAAAACTCTAAAATAATTTGAGGCAACAGCAAGGCAGTAAATTCTGAATATGTATTGTCTTTATCTGAAAGAACAGGAGACTAACCCTCTCTTCTTGCTCCCTCTTCTGCTGGACAGCTCCCCAGGACTTCCATAACTTGACATAGAGATAAGAAAGGATTGGGAGTGGAGAAGTCATCTCTAAGTAGCACTAGGCAGTGAGTAATAGGATCTGAGTCTGGCTTAGGAAAATGAATGTAGTGGTCAAGGCAGGGAAGCAAACTGAATTGAATAAGCCAGTTAGAAGACAACAGCAATATTCTAGACACTAGGTTATAGGGGTCTGAACTAGAAATAGAAAATGTCAGAACTGGTAGAGACTTTAGGACTTCTGGAGGATGGGGAGATAAGAGCAGCTTCAAATGTAATGCTTTCAGAATGGCTCTGCCCAAATCAGTCTCCAAAAGTACTTGAAATGCTACCATTCTTTTAATACTGAAGGACTTAGGTTATTTAGAATCATTTAAGACATTTCACATAATTCTAAAAGAGTTACTAGTTACTCCAATCTGAATAGGGAATAACTGCCATTAAACTGAGAGCAAAATCTTATGGTAATTTGACTCTAGATTTGCACTAAGAGATTGGAGATGGTGCTATAAAATGGATATGGGGAGGGTGAGATAGGGGTACTGAGAGGAAGCAGCTAAAGATGAACTTCTTAGATATTTTTTCCTTCTCTTTCCTCTTAGCAAATAAACCATAATGAGACTGGAGGAACAAAGGTACATGGAAAAAGGATCTACCTTCCAGCTCTCCCCCTAGAATTTATAGGAGGTGGGTCTTCAGGCTTGCCCTTAAACCAAGATAGCTATCAGTTTGTCCTCATGTAGGCCCAAAGAATCACTTCCTTACTGGCTATAACTGATATCTTATTGGAATTAAAGAAAAAGACCTTATTCCAGCCTTAAATTTCTAAGTCCAGGGGATCTGGAACCACAGACAGGTTCTATACACAGCTCAGCTAGGGCTTGAGGTAATCACCATAATGTCATCTGCAACAGGATGGATTCCCTGTAATTGGTGAAGTTTTCCAGGCACCTGGAAAACTTCACCAATTACAGGGAATCCATCTCCTATTTGGACCTGACCTTGATCTCCTTTAAGATAGAAACAAAAGGCATTAGATAATAATAGAGATAAATAGAGATAAAAAATCAGTGGGTCCTCAAACAAAATGATCTCTACTGTTAAATCTTCCAAGAAACACCTTGTTGGGAGACAAAATTAAGAAGGTATTTTGCTCTACTGAGTCAATTTTTTCCCCATGGTCAATAAACAATGAACTCAGTGAGACCTTGCATTCATTACACATACTTTTTATTCAATTGTGTGATTGTAAAGATGTGACCCAGTAGAATTATATTTAAATAGCCTATCTATTCCTTTCTTAAGCCCTTCTCTAGGATACTCTTGATGTGTGTATAGATTATTCTCAAAGACTCTTATAGATATGGGAAAATAAACATTTAACTGAATAGCTAATGATTTTTTTTTAGTTTTTCAAAGCCTTCAACATTTTATTCTTTAGATTATGTTAATAGTGCCAAGTCCCAGAATACTGCTGAGGTTCTTAAATGAAATTGAGTTACTCTAAGCATTTGGCATAGTCATCTACAGGAAGAAAGCAGAGTGGCTATAAAATAACTATTGTTCAGAAATATAATACATTTGATGTTGGACAACCCATTGATCTGATCTAACAAGGCAACACTGCAAATATATGATGACATCAATCCAATTGAACCCAGAGAAGGAAATCAGGCTGGATGGCTTTGGGAACTGCATAGTGCTTTTAATTACTCCCGGGTTCTTTCTGAAAGGTCCATCTTTTTAAATATCAGAGTTCTTCTTGTAAAGGTGTATGGAATGGTGGCAAAGAATTGGAAATTGAGTGGTTGCTTATTAATTGGGGAATGGCTGAATAAATTATAATAAATGAAAGCAATGGAGTATCAGAAAAGCCTGGAAAGACTTACATGCACTGATGCTGAGTGAAGTGAGCAGTAGCTGGAGAATATTGTACACAGTAACAAGATTATGCAATCATCAACTATCATTGATTTAAGTCTTCTCAGCAACACAGTGATCCAAGACAATTCCGATAGACTGGGGATGGAAAATGCCATCTGCCTTCAGAGAGACAACTATGGAGATTGAATGTGTATCAAAGCATACTATTTTTCTCCTTTTTTAGTCTCTCCCTTTTGTTCTGATTTTTCTTTCCCAATATGACTGATATGGAAATATGTTAAAATCATTGTAAATGTATAACTTCTATCATATTGCTTGCTATCTTATGGAAGAGAGAAGTAGAGGAGAAAAATTGCGAACTTAAAATGTTATAAAAATTAATGTTGAAAACTGTCTATGTATAATAGGAAAAATAAAATATTGTTGAAAAGCAAAAAAAAATTATATTGACTACCTCAGCTTCTGAAAAACTAAAGTTATAGGGGTGATGAAAAGGCCATGCTGAATTAGCTGCAATATTTTGCTGATAAAGACTTAGTTATGCAAGAGAGGCAGTGTAAAGGATGTCTCCCTACAAAATTTGACTGTAGATCATCTCTGGGATATTCTTTTTTCTCTGGGTTTTTCTGACATTTCTCTTTCTTGGTTCTTTTATTGTTCTGCCAGCTCCTTAATTATCTATCTCCTGGATTATCACAATAGCTTTCCAAATGGTCTTCCTGCCCTATTTCAACCCATACTCTTCTCATCTGCCAAAATGATTTTTCAAACTTGTAGGTAAAACTGTGTCACTTTGCTACTCAAGAAACTCTAGTGTCTCCCTATTACCTATAGGATTACATATATAATTCTCCATTTGAAATCTAAAATTCTTAATAACCTGAACCTGCCCTACCTTTCCAATCTACTTGCCCATTATTCTCCTTCTTAAACTGTTTAAACCAGCTACATTGACTTACTTGAAGTTCTAACAAAACACTCCACATCTCGTCTCTTTGGCATTGAACTGGCTGTCTCCCATGCATAGGATGCCCTCTCTCCTCTCCTCTGATTCTTAATTTTCTGGCTTCCTTCAGATCTCAATTCTGCCTCTTGCATGAGGTATTTCCTGCACCATCCACCCAACTACTAGTGCCTTTCCTTTTAAGATTACCTTTATCTATATGTATATATATATGTATATATATATATATATATATATATGCTTGTACCTAGTTATATGCAGATTGTATTTTTTATAAAATTATGAAAGCTTTGAGTCAGGGACCATATTTTCTGCTTTTCTTCGGATCTCGAGAACTTATCATACACACAGTAAGTGCTTAATAAATACTAGTTGATTCTTTGATTGATTGAGAGATATGGCTGGAAAAAAGAGTTGGGATGGTCATCTATCAAGAACAAAGTAGTTAACTTGTCCATTAATATCCATTCAAAGTCAAGATATCATGAAGAAAGAATCCAGTAACTTGGGTGGATCCCAAAACATGAATAAGAGGTACACAAATGACAAAAGTAGATTGATTTCAATCTATGCAACTGAAGGAAATGCCTGACTTGATAAGCACATGAATCCATTCAAATATTCAAGTATCAAAGGAGATGAAATAGTGTGTGTAAAGTGGCAAATCTTTATGTGCTATAAACATGAACTATGATTATTATTAAGCCCTAGTTTCCTCTTCTGTTAATTGAGGATCATAGTATTTAAGCTCAGAGGATTCACAGATGGAAACAGACCTAAGAGATTATAGTTAGTTATACATTATTGGGAATGAATCCCACGAAATGAGAACTACATATTTCTATAAAGCTGGAACTAATGACCATATTACATATAATCATCATTTTGAATAGTATGAATTTAAATACATGTGACCATTTCATGAGATTCATTATTCACACTAATTGGAACCTAGATGGATCTAACTCGCTGACACAATATCACCAGTCAATGCTTATACCTATCTTGAGGCTAGACTTCCAGAAACTTCAGTAGATACTCACACTGCCTGCCAAAAGAGAGAGTTAAAGGAAGTTATAAAACCACACTGTGTGGTTCACTTAGAAACTTAAGTTATGTAATCTTAACTGGGCTCTCAATGCAGTAAGGCAATCCTAATCACTTTCTCTATCTCACCACAGTAGCTGAAACAAACATTTTCCCCCATCAAGCCTTTCATGTCACCCCTTTTCCTACTGAGAACTTTGTCTCATATGTCACAAAAATTTTTGCAGCCTTTTACTTTCTCTTCTTATCTCACATCCCCAACATCATTCTTTCCTATCTTTTCCTTCAGCCAGTTTCTGCTGAAGTTATCAAACTTAGTAATCTCATTCTTAACTCTTATTTGATCTCTTAACTGTAAAATTAAATGGCTTTTTCTCACTCCTCATTCTCTTGACTTCTTTGCAACATTTGACACTATATCTCACTTTGCCTCTTGAATATTCTCTCCTATCTTGGTTTTTGTGACACTGATCTTGGGATTTATCTAAGTCCACAAAGGGAGTTAGGTTTCATGGGTTAAGTTATTGCTTCTATGACTCTCAGATCTATGGATCCAGCCACAGATTTTCTCCTCATATAACCAATTTTTTATTGAACATTTCCCACTGGGTATCACCTGGAATATAAAACTTAATATTTCCAAAGCAAAAATTAATAATTTTGCCCCCCAACCAACTCTTCTCCAAATTTCTATTGAGGATACCATCATTCTCCTAGTCATCTAGTTTAACAACTTTGGCATTATTCTTAAATCTTCACCTGCATTTATCCCACATATTTTATCTGTTGCCCAGTTTTGTCAATTTTACCTTAACAACATTTTCATATGTATATATGTGTGTATGAAACACACACACATATTCTCTCTATTCATATCCATCATATAGACCCTCATCATCTCTTTCCTGAACTCTGGCCATAGCCTCCTGTTTCCCTGACTCATGTATCTCTTTTCTCCAATCTATCACAACTGCCAAATTGATTTTTCTAAACTATTCCTAAACTATTGGCTTGACCGTATTATGACTCTGTCATAAATAAACTCCAAGGCTATCTATTACTTATGGGAATCAATCACATGTTTATCAAAGCATCTTCACCCTGCCTGTGAAACAAGTCAGGGAATCATATATGACCAGGGCAACTGAAACTCATATTCCTACATTAGTATCCCAGTTGAAATATCAATCTTCAGTGTTGCTGTTTGTCTCTTGTAGACCTAGTAATGTCATTTGTTGAGGTTATCAAGCCACAAGATGCTCTACTCATCAATTGTCTCTTACACATAGCTGTTCACTAGAATCTCTACTGAACTGCTTTCTGCTGCCATCTTGTTGGTCTTCAGTTGGTATATGGACCTTTTTGTGATTGGGCAAGAGGTCTGGCTCTTTTGTGATTTAAAAATCCTCAGCCAGTTGCACCCAGTCAGCTGAGGGGAAAACATCCAACAACATTTTAGGATTTTAATTGTCTTTTGGAATGAATTCCCCTGGTACTGCTTAGATTTCCTTCACCTTAATTCCCATCTCAATTATGATTAAAAATTATTTTTTAACTCCTGTTGTATCTTTAGTCAATAGTCTGTGTCCCTGTATATGGTAAAAGAGATTAGGTGGGGCAGCTAGGTGATACAGTAGATAGAACACTAATTCTGAAGTGAAGAGGACATGAGTTCAAATCCTACCTCAGTCACTTTATACTTAAACTGTGTAATTCTGGGCAAGTCACTTAATCCCTGTTTTGTGTGTGTGTGTGTGTGTGTGTGTGTGTGTGTGTGAGTGAAAGAAAGAGAGAGAGAGAGAGAGAGAGAGAGAGATAGAGAGAGAGAAAGGGAGGGTAGGAGGGAGACTAGGTGAAGGGAACAAAGTTGACAACATTTCCCTGAGCAAACAAATTATTGTATTACATACATCACTATTTTTTAGCACAAAATAGGATCCTAAATAAACTTTAAAGTTTTTCTCCCCTAAAAAGAAGTAATTTAGTGCATAGTCAGGTTTAGAGGCTTAATCTGTGGCTATGAAACAGAAACAAACCATCTAGCTATAATCTATCCCCCCTCTTTTGTTACTAGCATCTTCTAACCACTAAGATAAATAGTCTTTGCCCTCAGGACAGATAATAACCACCAAGCATGGTAGGCAGTGAAGACAGATCATCATGTTTCACAAAGCCATCAAGGCCTTTCTGCCAGCCTTTCTCAGAACCTTCCTCTGAGATCTCGCCAAGTCCAGCTCCAAAAAGCCTGGCTCGTGGCTTAGGACATCAGTGCCCTCCCCTGAACATCCTTGGGTAGGAAGGTGATTAGAGGGGAAAGGAAGCAAAAAGAGAAAAGGATGGAAGCCAGCCAGGGAACTTGTTTTCAGCAACATCTAATCTGTAATTGGGCTAATTCATCAGTATTTGTGCCTCGGCCTTTTTGTTTCTCCGGCGTCTGTATAACTCTTGATTGGAACATTTGCTGTTCCTTTTGTGAGATCCTAAATCCAATCCTCTCTGATGATGTACATGAATGTGTTTCTGATGGATGTTTTCCAGAGCCCTTTTGTTGCCTCAATTAAGGGATAATGAACAAGAATTGTGTCTATTTGTAAAACAGCCCAGCCATTTCCCGCTTCCCAATTGGCCGGACAATGTGTCTTAATTAAGCACAAAGACTTGTCGCTTAATCTACTGTCAAGAGCTCCCAAGTAGCAATAGTAAAGGTAGAAGGAAAGGAAAGAAAGGTGGGACATCCCAGTGATTTGGCACCGTTGGGGCCGGCTTTTGTCTTGAGGATCCAGAAAAGGTCAGTTGACATAGACTCCAGATCGGCCTTAGTAGTTCAATGGAAAGAACATGGATGTCACAATGGGTCATGAGCTGGGAAAGAAGATGAAAGGAAGAGACTTTACCATATCAGCAGGATGAACATGAAACAAAGCAGGAAAAAGAGGGCAGCAGTGAGTCAGGTGGCAGGTAAATCAACAGGGTAAAGAGATTATATAGTAGAGTAAGGTGAAGGGTGCAAAGTCCAATCAAGATGTCTAACAATTGGCAAATTTATAGGAAATGAAAGAGTAGAACAAGGAGAGTAAGCCCAGAGACCTGAGGGCAGAACAAAGGAAGAAGTCCAAAGCCCTTTCATACAGCTAATGGCTGGGAGGTGTTCAATAATTCAGAAAGTCACAATGTCTTGAGATTTGCAAGAGGGTTGTCCTCCCTCTGTGTGCAAGCATTATTGCCTCCAATTTAAGGATGAGGAAAGTAAGGCTTGGAAGAGTTACATGACTTGCTCAGGACTACAAAACAAATAGGTATAGGATTGAAACCCAGGTCCTTTGTCTTCAAGTCCAATATTCTAACCACTGTGCTATATTGTTTAACTTATGTGTCTCCCAGTGGGAAGTAACAGTGGGGAGGTCAGAATCATGCATTTGGAGTAACAGGACTTGATTTCTATTTTGCTACTTATATCCCATCTTATTCCTAAACAAATCATTTCTCCTTCTTGGGCCTCAATTTCCTCATCTGTAAAAATGAGGTGATGAGAGTTAGTGATGTCTAAAGTCCTATCCCATTGTCTATGACTTGATGCTAAGGAGTCCCAATTCCTCTCTGGATTTAGACTCTTCGATTGGAGCTAGAAGAGATGTCAATGTCCTTTTAGTGCAACTCCATGTTGAGATGAAGTTAAAAAGCTCTGAGTATATATGAAGTGATTTTTCCAGTGTCACTCAGATAGTAACAGATGAAGGATTTGATCCCAAGTCTTCTAACCCCAAATCTAGTATTTATTCCAAAGGACCCTGATATATTTTCCTGACACTTGAGGCTAGATCACCAGTGAACCTACCATTTTCTCTTACTCATCAGCTATGGAGAATGAAAACTTGGGCGGCTTTGTTGGGAATTAGTACATCAGGATTTCATACTAGCTCAAGCTCCCATCACCTCTTGCAGAGACAATGGTAATAGCCTTTTAATTTGTCTTCATTCCTCTGTTCTATTTCTCTCTAACCTACTCTTCATATCACTGACCAATTTTCCTAGCACATTGTCTTCCCACCTCCTACCAAATAAATTATAAATGCCAGACACAAGCATCAAAGGCCCTTCCACAATCCATTTCCTGCCTTATCTCACACCATTCTCCTTCATGTATTCTATATCTTAGCAAAACTGGTCTACTCCCTATGGATGTCCTCTTCTCATCTTATCTTCCTTGAGGTTGCTCATGACAACTGCCAGGTCTAGCACTGACTTTCCCTTCCCTTTCTCTTTGTTGAAGTCTCCTTTCCTTCAAGGGCCCAGCTCAAATGGTATTTCTCCCATGAAAACCTCCCTGACAACTTCCCCATATGAGAGTGAGTTCTCCCCAGATTTCTCACAGCTTTTTGCCTGGATCCCTTCTGTACACTTATGACACTGTACACTATGATATTTAACAGAAATCTGTGTAAATAAAAGACTGTAAGATCCTTGAGAGGAGAACTAATTGTCACATCTCCCTTTGAATCCTCTCCCTCAACCTGGCACAAAACCTCACGCATGGCAGATTTTTAATTACTGTGGAATTAATTACTATGGAATTCAGGGTACCTGAAAACCCTTAACAATAATCATAAAATTGATATAATTTATTTGAATAATGCTTTTTTTTTAAACAAAAGTTCCCTCCTTCCTATAGAGGAATGGATGAAGGAAGATTTAGATCTATGATTCCATGATTTGAAGACAAGGTAGTAGTATGGAAAGGACAGATAATTTGGAACCAGAGGAAATGTGGTTGAATCTTGGCTCTGCCATTTCATTATCCTGGGCAAATCATTTTCTTTAAAAAAAAATAGATTTTAGGGGCAGCTAAGTGGCGCAATGGATAGAGCATCAGCCCTGAAGTCAGGAGTACCACAGTTTAAATGTGGTCTCAGACTCTTAATACTTCCTAGCTGTGTGACCCTGAGCAAGTCATTTAATCCCAATTGCCTCAGCAAAAAAATAGATTTTATTAATATCTTTTTTTTAACATGGCCTAAACTTTCCTCTACCTTATCCAGCCCAGAGAGATATCTCTTATGAAAGTAAGAAGAATAAAAAAAAGAAAAGAAACCCTGCTAAATCAAGCAGCATGCTAAAGAAAAAAACCTCAATCCTGACATTATAGAGGCAAGTCACTATCATTTAACCTTTTCTGTGACTCAGAGTCCTCATTTATGAAATAAGGAAATTTACGTGACGAGGTTACATGTACCTTCTAGCTCTAAATCTGTGATCAATTAATCAACAAGCAGTTATTAACACCCACTGAGGATAAAAATACAAATGAAAAATTCCTTGATTTCAAGTAAGCTGATATATATTTATTAAGCATTTGCTATGTTTCAGACATATGTGGAGGACCCAGATTACAAAGAAATGGAAAAGCAAAGTCCCTGCTCTCGAGGAGCTCACAAATTTATTGGGAAGACAATATACAAACAAACTATGTACATACAGGATATATACAGAATAAAAGGGAAATAACTTCAGATGGAGGGTACTGGTACTGTTGGCAACTTTTAAAGAAGGGGATTTGAGCTGTCTCGAAAGAAGCCAGAGAACACAGCAAACAGAGATGAGGAAAGAGAGTATTCCAGGAGTTTACATTCTCATGAAGGGGATAAAAAGTGTATATAGGTAAATACAGAATGAATATAAGGAGACAAAATACAAATAAATACAAGACAAAGGAAAATACTAGCAGTTGGGGTGGGATGGTGTAGAGTTTGAAAAGCTAGGGATCCATGGTAGTGCTTGAGCTTCATCTAGGATGAGAGAGTCTATTTCTAATTCACTCCAAGGTTCCTAAGCTTGTTTATTCCAGTCTGGTCCCTCCCAATCCTCCCCCTTACCACTCCCAATCACAATCCTTTCAATCTATCCAGACTACAAGTCCAGTTTACTGAGTCTTCCTGCCCCATGGACCATACTTATTTTCACCTCTATACCTTTACTTTTCCTGTGGTCTAGACTGGAAAGACTCCATTCTTTTTCTATCCATTTGGATTTTACCCATTGTTTCAGCATGTAAAGGCAGAGAGTAGAATGAGACACACAACTATAGATTCTAGCAATTGGAAAGAAGCTTGGAAGTCATCTAATTCTACCTCCCACTCAGGACAGGAATTGCCAGTGTCCCTGATGGTGCTTATATAGCTTCTGCTTGGATATGCCCAGTAATGAGGAGCTCACTACATCACTTGAAGTGATGGAGATGTTTAATCTGGAGAAGAGAACGCTCATGTAGGACATGATACCTGTCTTCAAGGTTGTTTGTGGAAGAAGCATTACACTTGTTTGCTTTGCCCAAGAGGATAGAAAAAAAGCAATGGATGAATGTTGTAAAGAGGCAATGTAAGGAAATGTTTGATGTTGCCAGTGATTAGGGCTGTCTAAAAGACGAATGGGCTGTCTCGGGAAGGTGTATGTGACACTGTTTGACAAACCTTCTATTACTGAAGGTTTTCAAGTAGAAACTCAATGACCACTTGTCATCAACGTTGTAAAAAGGATTCTTGGTCACACATGGGTTGGGCCAGATGGCCTCTGGGATCCGTTCTAATTATGTGATTCTGTGATTCTTTTTAAGATAGACCATTGTATAAAAGGGCAACTCTGTTAGGAAGTTCTTAAATTTAAAAACCTTCTTCCTTATGGATCCTTCCTGTGATGGGGGATGAAGATTGAGAGACAGTAATCAGGTATGTACAAGAGAGACTAATATCCATTTTTGTGTAGTCCACAAGTCTTTGGATTTTCTTTTCCTATCATCTAGCCTATTAAATATTATAGTGAATAGAGTGTAGAATTTGGAGTCAAGAAGATTTGAATTCAAATCCTACCTCAGACATTATCCTGCTGTGTGAAGCCATTTAATCTTATTGTGCCTTGGTTTTCTTATCAGTTAAATGGAAATTATCACAGTACCTACTTCACAAGGTTGTCATGACAATTGAGGAACTGAAATATCTAAAGCCTTTTGAAAACCTATTTACACCATCTAAATGCTAACTTTGTGATAATGATGAGTTATATTGTTAGTTACTGATAGCTCACAAGAATGGTTATAGATTCATTAGGTTTAGAAAAATAACCAAAAAACCCAGTTATACCATGTTCTGAAGGCCAGAATTTCAGAGGAGCACAAGTATGTGTTCTTGTTGGGTTGTTTCAGTTATGACCAACTCTTCATAGCCTCCTTTGGGGTTTTCTTGAATTGGTGTGCCATTTCTTTCTCCAGCTCATTTTACAGATGAGGAAACTGGACTTGCCCAGGTTCACACAGCTAGGAAGTGTTTGAGGATGCATTTAAACTCAAGTCTTTCTGACTCTAGTCCCATAATTCTATTCACTGTACCATCTCATTATCCTCTATGTTCTTACCCACAGAATAAAATGCCTTCTATGGATCCTGGACCATCATGATGCTACTTCTTGCCAAGAAGTGCACTCCTACTGGATCCTCTTATTCACCTAGCACTAAGTCATCTTGTGTTCACAGAATTGTAAAAGATCACCATCACCAATAGCGCCATTGTTTTTCTCCTTTAATACAATTGTACCTAACTCTGGAATAGGTGGTAATGTCAACACTTTTTTTTTGTATAAATGACTATACATGCTCTCTCCCTATTTCAGTGATTGTGCTCCCTATACTAAGGGGGGAAAGTCCTTAATGGCAGCAAGTTCCATTGAGAAACTAGTTTTCTGGGAACTGGGATTGTTTCAGGGTCCCTCAAGTGTCCTTTCTTCCTTAGTAAAGATAACCTTTGGTGATAGTGGTCATGTGTAGCCGTGACCAGTGGGACGTGGTGAACCCCATCTAGGTTCCTCTCAGTCAAAGACCTGAGTGTTAAAGAGAGCCCTGGCTGTGTAACTAAAGGATTAACTAATTAATCAACCCCATCCCCCATTCCCTAAGGAGGAAAACTATTACTTAATCTCTAGACAAAGAGACATCTTAACTACGGCCTAATAAAGAAGATTTAGCTTATAAAGGAAAACACACTCCAAACCCAACCCCTGGGGAGAGAATCAGCTTTCAGAAATAACTCCATCCACAGAAGGGGTGGTCAAGCCCACTCACTGGTACAGAATGACAAAAGAGAATTGGCCAGGGGCAAGATTTCTCAATTGAAAATTATTAATTGTACTCATTTTAGCATTTGAGAAACTAGAGATTTATCTGCTAGGGAAATCATGGATTTCCATCCATCCCCTGATGGATGCAATCAGATGGACTGTGTGTAAATGGTGTATTGGATGTGAGCTGATGTAAACTAATGTGATTGAACTTAATCGTTAATGAATGATTGAACAAAAGTAGGCACTCAAATATAATCCAGTGGGAAGGTATTCAGGTAGATAGCACAGGTATAAGTGGTTTGGATAAGGTATAAGAATAACCAGAGGTGAGCCAATGAGATCCTTTGAAATGCATTGACATTGGCAATGCTATTGGCCATCAATATCCTGCAATGTATGATTGCCAGGATCTTATAGCTCTTGTGAGAGGTAAGGAAAGAGTCCTAAAAGATAGCTACTGTTGCCTCTGAGTTTGAGACTAAGTAAAAACTGCCCAACCCTCTGGTTTTCTCTCTGCCCAAGACTTCAGTCAGCTAGCAACAGAGCCTGACACACAAGGCACCCAAGGGAAATAACAAAGACATAGTGGGAAAGACATTATGGAACCTCAGAATCTCCAGTTACAAAAAGTTCTCAGAGAATGTTTCTTGTTCTCCTTTCCAACCTATATCCAACTCTGCAATTGGCCAGCCATCCCAGAGGCTCTGACCTTCTGTTTTGTATCTCAAGCAGATTTGATCTCAAGCAGATCGAGTCTGAGGCTCTCATCCAAGTCATTGGCTGAGCTTGTTGCCTTCATGACCCCATAGCCTGACTGTTATGGCCACCTGACTATAGGAAGACCAGCTTGGTCGATCCATAGGACCCTGCTGAAGTAGAATTAACATAATTCAGTGACTTATTTGGTGTAAGGAGGTGATAAAGATGGAGGAGAAAAAGGTTAATGTTTTGGACTCAGATGATAGGAAAGATTGGAACTGGAATAGGAAAGTCAGGAGGAGGAGCAATTTGGGGAGCAGGGAATGATGGGGAGTTCAACTTCCAATGATGGCTAGACATCTGGACATAGATGTACAGAAGAGAGCTCTACATGTAGGGTTATATAGCTCCTGATTAATGAGAGTTGGGCTTGGACATGGAGACTGAGAAACCAACAATGGGATTGGATGCAATATCTGAAGGAGAGACATAGAGGGAAGAAGGGCCACCTTCATCAGGCCACCTAAATTAACATAGTATTAGGGGATCTGAGAACTGCAGAAGACCTTAGAGATTACATAGCTCAACTCTACTTTTTATAGAAGAGGAAACTGATTATCAGTGATTGAAAATATTGGGTAGTCTTTAGATTTGGAGGAAGGGGGTATATTATGTCTTTTCTCATTTTTCATTGATCCCATCTCCCATCTCTATCCCTCACATCTCATCTATACCACTTAGCATTTCTTGTATTGTATTAAACTCATGTTCTACATGGAGTCTTTTTCTCCCACCAATTATCTTTCACCGAGTTTTATTTATTTATCTATATTTTACAAATATTTATCCTGTACGTATTGTTTCCTCTAATAGGAGGAATATTATGCAACCTCTTTCAGGGCAGAGATTGTGTATTTTTTTTCTTTGTATCCTAATGTTTGAACACATAGTAGGTACTTAATAAATGTTTCCTCAGAGTCAGGAAATCCTACCTTAAATACTATTTTTATCTTTATTTTAAATACTAAGTTAAGTGACTTCCCTAGAATCACATAGTTAATATGTACTTAAGGCCAGATCTTCCTAACACCAGGCCCAATAATCTATCTACTACATCACCTCTCTGCCTCGAAAACATGAAGAATTGTTTGAAAATTACTATGGTGATCACTGAAAAGTAATTGATAATCTGTCATTTATTACTTTAGAGATTTGCCTGGAGTCACTAAGAGATTAAGCAATTTCTGGAGCCATTCAACCAATATGTGTCAGAAGTTCAATTTAAACCCAGACTCTCCCATTGTCAAGATTGACTCTGTCCACTGAGGCACATTCTTTCTTATCAATACTAATAATAGTTCATGCTTAACATTAAAACAAAACAAAATAAAAAATAAATTTAATGGGCAGCTCAGTGTTCAAATCTGACCTTAGACACTTCCTATCTGTGTGATTTTGAGCAGGTCACTTAATTCTGTTTGCCTCGGTTTCCTCATCTGTAAAATGAGTTGGATAAGGAAATAGTAAAACTGCTCTAGTATTTTTACCAAGAACAATCCTAACAGGGTTATGAAGAATCAGACATGAAAAAGACTTTAAGAGGTGTAAGTCACTTTACATCCATTATCCCATTTGATATTCTCAACAATCCTGTGGGGTGACTACAATTAATTATGAGTCTCTGTTTTACAGATAAGGAAACTCATTCTCATTTACTGGTCCAGGGTCACACAGCTAGTCAGTGTATAAAACAAGATTCAAACTCAGATTTTGCTGCCTCCAAGTCCGTGCTTTATTCATCATGACAAGAGCTCTTGATCCTCTACAGGGAACCCCCAAGTCCCTCTACCTCTCAGCTGTAAGACACATTCTCCGACAGGGTTTCAGTAAAGAATGCTGATGAGCCTAAGTTCTTGTTAGGTATTCTAGGAGCAATGTTTTGTCCTCTTCTTGTTCTCATTTGTAATTGAATCCTCCTCAGGTATATTAGTGTGGCCCCAGGTGGTTTTTGCCTTTACTAAGGGAGAGAGTCAGTGGGAAGCAGAGAAGTAAGATAAAGGAATTACTTATAGAGACCAGGCTAATGGAGGAACAATGTAGTACCCCTGATGCTGCCAGGTGCTGAATTAATCTGGTGTAAATTATCAGATGATTAATGACTAACATGGAATGAGATCTTTTCCCACTGAGTCCCTGGCTGGTCTTCCTGCCAGAGGCAGAGGGAACTCTGGGCAGAGACTGGAGGCAGTGCTGGGGCAGAGTGGGGAAGCTACTGAATTCAGAGGCAGAGGACCTGAACCCCACAGGATCATTGATGAGAACTGATAGAATCGATTCCAACCCCTTCCTTTACAGATGAAAGCACTTGTGAGAAATCCAATGCCAGCATTCTTTCCCCCTGGACCATACCAGAAAAGAAACAGAAATTGGAGGCTGAGACTTGAATGGGAATGCTTGCTCTGCCATTTATTCTCTGCATGATCTTAGACAAGTCACTTATGGGTGCAGAGACAGAGCGCTGGACTTGGAGCCAGGAAGATGTTGTCTGGCCTCAGATGCATCCCAGCTGTGTGACCCTGGACAAAGTCACTTAACCCAGTTTGCTTCAATTTCCTCAACTATAAAATAACAGCATATTATTATATACTATTACTATATATAGCATACATAGTATACTATAGTACTATACTATATATAAAAATAATAGTAAAATGGGAATAATTAACAACATTTACCTCACAAGATTGGCATGAAGATCAAATGAGATAATTGTATGCAAAATGCTTAATGTAGTCTGGGCACATAGTAGGTGCTATATAGATATATTGTTTATAAATATACATATAGTTTTCATAGTACTTTCATTTCTGAACATGTCTTCTCCACCCCACCCCTACATTCCACCCCACCCCTTCATCCTTGGCAAGCCATTCCTTGTAATCAGGACTACTAGACACTGGATGACCCAAATGGTTCCATTCCTTGTTATTGGAGCAACTGGCCACTGGATGACCCAAATGGTTCCAGAGGAGAGAGTGAATCTGTTAACTTTACACAGCCCTCCCTCACTTAAATATACTTCCTTTGCAGGTTATGGAAACACCTTTCTGGTAACATGGTTCTTTTTGAGAATGAAGATCAAACAACAAACAAGAACCCTGTAATACACAGTAAGAGACAGATACAGAAAGCTCAGAAAAATTAATCAGCATATTAACTCAGTATGGCAGTATATGTAATTTTCTATACCCATAGACCCCTATCCCTGAAAAGGAAAAACTTGGCTCTGCTCATCACATTTTTGGTGGGAATCTGGCAAACTAGAACATGTCCAAGAGATGGTGACTTGGATGGGGATAGAGATCTGGAAACCGTCATACGAGAACTGGTTAAAATCAGCCTAAAGAGAAGGCTTAGGAAGTTAGGGGACAACATCTGAAGGATCAAAATCCAGAAAAGGCAGCAAACATTATGCACATTACTCAAAACCAAGCTCAGGCCAATGAGGCCAATTTATGAAAAGACTGAAACCCAGTGCAACATTCCATCCCTCCCTTCACTCCACCCTTTCTTCCTGACCTGATCTCTCCATCACATACACAGGGCTCTTCCCCTATTCCTTCTGAAGCAGCCCCCGAATGAGTTCCCTCATTCTAGTGTGGTACAAGGCAAAGTTACTGGCTCTGGAATCCAAAGATCTTAACTCACACCCTCCCCCCTCAGCTTATGTGATTAGCCAATAATTTCTCCTTTCTGGTCTTCCATTCATAAACTGAGGAAGCCAAACTAGATATCTCTAAGACCTAGACCTGTGATCTTACTCTTTAACTTCCTTTTATCTCTCCTCCCTCTCTTCCTTTCTTCTCCTTCTCTCTCTATTCTCCCTGACTCTCCTTCCTTCTGTCCTTCCTTCCTTCCTTCCATCCTTCTTTCTGTCCTTTCCTTACATTCTTCCTTCCTTCCTTCCTTCCTTCCTTCCTTCCTTCCTTCCTTCCTTCCTTCCTTCCTTCCTTCCTTCCTTCCTTCCTTCCTTCCTTCCTTCCTTCCTTTCCTTTCTTCCTTCTCTCCCATCCTCCCTTCCTTCTTTTCTTCTTTCCTTGCTATCTTTCTTTCTTCCTTCTTTCCATTCTTCATTCCTTTCTATTTTCCTTCCTTCTTTCCTTCCTACCTTTTTACTTTCCATCCTTCCTTCCTTCCCTTCCTTCCTTCCTTCCTTCCCTTCCTTCCTTCTTTTCTTTCTTTCTTTCTTTCTTTCTTTCTTTCTTTCTTTCTTTCTTT
>JAJPUD010000964.1:260493-310267 GCA_023553655.1 Myrmecobius fasciatus
CCTTCCTTCCTTCCTTCCTTCCTTCCTTCCTTCCTTCCTTCCTTCCTTCCTTCCTTCCTTTTCCCTTCTTCTTTCCCTCCCTCCCTTCTCTCTCTGGCACTATAGTAAGTGCTTTACAATTACTATCTTATTTGATTCTCCTGGCAATCATAGGAAGTAAGTGCTAATATTCCCATTTTACAGATAGGAAAATGGAGGAAAAGAGAGGTTAAATGATTTGCCTAAGGTCACACTGCTAATGAATAGCAGAGTTGAGATTCAAATCCATGTCTTGTGATTCCTACTATGGAATTATATAATCTTTTTTTTTCATTTTCTTTCTTTCTTTCTTTTTATTATTATTTTTATTATTAAAGCTTTTTATTTGCATAACATATGTATGGGTAGTTCCTCAGCATTGATCTTTACAAAGCTTTCCATTACAAATTTTACCCCCAGTCTTCTCCCCTCCTCTAGATGGCAGGAAGTCCACTACATGTTAATAATGATAAAATACTTGACAAGTTGTTTTGCAAGAAAAATCCTATCTACAAGAAAAAAAATCAGAGAAAGGAAACACAATGCAAGCAAACATCAATAGAGAGCATGAAAATGTTATGTTGTAGTCCACATTTCATATCTCTCTCTCTGGGTGTATATGGCTTTCTTCACTGAACAATTGGAACTGGTTTGAGACAATTCTTTGTTGCAGAGAGCCATGTCCATCAGAATTGATCATCATATAGTTTTGTTGTTGCTGTGTACAATGATCTCCTGGTTCTGCTCGTTTCACTCAGCATCAGTTCATGCAAGTCTCTCCAGGCCTCTCTGAAATTGTCCTGCTGGTCATTTCTTACAGAGTAATAATATTCCATAACATTCATATACCATAATTTATTCAGCCACTCTCCAGTTGATGGGCATCCATTCAGTTTCCAGTTTCTAGCCACTACAAAAAGGGCTGCCACAAACATTCTTCCACATGTGGGTCCCTTTCCTTCCTTTAAAATCTCTTTGGGATATAAGCCCAATAGAAACACTGCTGGGTCAAAGGGTATGCACAGTTTGATAACTTTTTGAGCATAGCTCCAAATTGCTCTCCAGAATAGTTGGATCCGTTCACAGTTCCACCAACAATGTATTAGAGTTCCAACTTTCCCACATCCCCTCCAGCATTCATCATTATCTTTTCCTGTCATTTTAGCCAATCTGACAGGTATGTAGTGGTACCTCAGAGTTGTCTTAATTTGCATTTCTCTGATCAATAGTGATTTGGAGCACCTTTTCATATGACTAGAAATGGTTTTAATTTCATCATCTGAAAATTGTCTGTTCATATCCCTTGACCATTTATCAGTTGAAGAATGGCTTGAATTCTTATAAATATGAGACAATTCTCTGTATATTTTAGAAGTGAGGCCTTTATCAGAACCATTAAATGTACAGATGATTTCCCAATTTGATGCTTCCCTTCTAATCTTGTCTGCATTAGTTTTGTTTGTACAGAAACTTTTTAACTTAATATAATCAAAATTATCTGGTGTTCAATTAAGAGTTCCAGATCTTCTTTGGACATAAATTTGGAATCATATAATCTTAATGGAAGGAATGCAGCTCAGCAGCTTTCTATTCAGCCATAAATGTAGGGAACTGCCAAGACCAGTCTTCCAGAGTCCAAGTAAACCATAAGGAGCAAGTTTCCACTATTGATGATACAGGTAAAGTTGAGACCTGGAATTCAGGTAAACGGCTTGCTCACCAGAGGAGCAAGTAGGCCAGTGAGTGGGATTGCTGAGTGTATTATACTTACAGGAAAGGTGAAGGGGGGCAGGGAACGTTCCAGCGTTTCATGAATTAACAGTCAACAAGCTTGATAAAAAAAGATTATAGATCAATCCCCAAACTCTTTTTTCCAGCTATCTCTCTGTGTCGTAAAATCCTAGAGTCCTCAGCCCTCTTAGAGGTTGTAGGAACCACAGATCACTGAAAATTAGCACTAAAAGAGATTTTAGAATACTAAATTTTAGCACTGGAAGGGGTTTAGAGCAGAGAGTATTATGGCTGGCAAGAACCCTAGGACAAAGAAAGTTATTACAGGAGAGAGTCTTAGTACATAGAATATCACAGAAAGAACCTTTGGGATAACCTAATTGTGGATTACAAAATTATCCAAGCTGCAGTAAAAAAAAAACTGAAGCAGACCTCTGAGTCAATAAAAGTATTTATTATTTTATTTATTAAAGGAACTGGACTCCGTTTAATAAAATGGACCTTAGATCTGCCTCACAGTGTTTGATACAAGGAGAATACAGATGAAGCAAAGTAAAATACAGAGTTTCATTGGTTGATAGAGCTTAACTTTGATCCTCCAGGAAGATCTACATAAAACACAGAATTTCATTGGCTGACAAAACATTGATCTTATAGCAGGGTTTACTGAGCTTTTAGGCAGACCTGTGGACTGAGCCAACAACTATGATGTCAAAGCATCCACATGCCCAGTAGGCCGGTAGGCAGGCAAGTCATGGCAGGTCAACAAATGGGATCATTTGTTGATCAAGTGCTCATGACCATCTCTCCATGTTGAACAATAACAAAGAGCATATGGTCAACAAAAATAGCAGGGGGGACCTTCCATGTCATTGAGTCATCTCCACCATGCTGGGCTTAGTCTTCCACTCAGCAGCATGAAAGAGTGGAGGTCCTATAGTTAGCTTTCTATGATTAAACAAATGACCTTCATAACAAAGAACTTACAGCCTGTAGACTAGACTAACTAAATGTATGGTGATAGACAAATAGAATATTAACAATCACTATCTTTATTTAATCACCCAACACTGATTAATATTGATTGGAATAAAATAGGCATCTAATTACTTATCCATCATATAATCTAACTCTTTGATTTTACACATGAGAGAACTGAGGTCCAGAGAGGAAAAATAAAACCTGCTAGGCCAGCTCAAAGATATGTCACAAATTTATGAGGTAAAAAATCCAAAAAACCCCTGTGTGCTAGATAATGAGTATACAGACAAAAATGAACAATTCCCTGTCTTCAAGGAGTCCACAGGGTTACCTGGGGAGGGGGAGAAAGAAAACATAGCTTAAATCTGGGAATAATGTATACAAAGACAAAAGAAATTGTACAGAGCAGCTTCTCTGTGCAAGAAAAATAATAAGGAAGTAAGATCCTAGGTTTCAGATAATAATGATTTATCTACTTCACAGATTTAGACTGAAAAGAATAGAGGTTATCTAGTCCAGCCTTCATTTTACAGATGAGGAAATTGAGTCCTGGGGACTTTCCCTACAGAAAGTAGTTGTTGAAAGTGGAATTTGAACCCAGACCCTCAGACTCTTATGACAATGCTCTAAGGAATCAACCTGAAGCAGTTTCATTTATGGGAGTAGATGTACAAATCACATATTCCTTTCTCTTCCCCACACCCTCCCCTTACCCACAAATCCCTTGGCCAAAGCCTACAGAGTTGTCAGCTTAAATAAAGGCCTTGGCAATGGCTGAAATGTTTGCCTTTATTTCTATCTGTATTTCTGTCAGCTTAGTCTGAGAAGCTCTCAGGATTTCACTTGGACATGGAGTCATTGACATCTCCCAATGTATGAGGTGCCATATCCTGTGACATTAAGTCACAGGTGGTAGCAATAGAATATATATGGAGAGAGGGCTGTGGTCAAGAGAGCTGAAAAACTTCAGAAAGTCAGATAAATACAGGAGCAGGCCTGAGAGGAGAAAGTCTCAGAAGCTAGCTACCATAGAGGAATTGGGGGCCTGGAAGCACATGGACAGTCTTGGACAGGGGCATAGCCAAGAAGGACCGAGGCAGGGAAAGTGATTGAACAAATCAGGTAGATGCTAAAACTCAGAGCAGTCAAAAAAAAAGCACATGATTCTGACAGAGGGGGTCAAGAGAAAGGACATTGGACAGCAGGCTCAGGCAACTGAGCAACAGCAGCAGTGACAAGGAGATCAACAGCCTGGAACCAGATGGACTGGTGTGGGAATATCTGCTTGGAGTCAATAGCAAGGACTCTCAATAGTGAGAACCACACTGGAGTGATGAGTTTGAGCATATAGAGAAGGGCAGCTAACCTGGTCAGGCTTGGTACCAGTATTGGGAAAAGGCAATTTAATTCAACAAACATTTACTCCAGACCTCCCTGGCCAGTACTCCCCTATTTGTGTTCTTCCCCTTATTAAAAGGTAAGTTCCTCAAGGGCAAGGCCCATTTTTGTATCCTCAGTGCTTAGTTTGGGGTTTGGAAAATAATAAGTACTTAAGAAATGTTTCTTTTTTAACCTTTTTATTGCTTTCCCCCCTGGTTATACATATACATTAATTTTTTAATATACATTCTTTATGATTTATGTTGGAAGAGAAAAATTAGAACAAAAGGGAAAAACCACAAGAGAAAATAAAACAGAAGAAAAAGAAAAAAAAACATAGCAAAATGTTTCTTTATTCAGCCACTCATTCATCTATTCACTAATTAAGCTCCTGCCAATGTAGCACCTTGCTACATATCACGGATTGCAAACTGAGCACATCTCCATCTACCTTTAGTCAGTTAAAGACTCTCTTTGCCATGCTCCCCATCCTGATGGCCTCTCCCCAACAACTTCCTGTTGTAATACCATCTATTCTAGGAGACTACAAAGGCTCCCTGATTCCAGAAACCAGTTCAATTATAAGGTCATGAACATCTTATTTAATCAGCCATTTCTTCCTTCAAGGTCCAGTTCAAGGGACCAGATTCTTCATGAAGCTTTCTCTTCCCCAACTGAAAAGGATTCAGTTTCCCCCAACTAAAAAAGTTTGCTCTTTTCTCAAATGCTTTTATAGCACTTTGTTTTACTCTTTCCCCCCCCAAATCTCTTCTTTGCCTCCATCACACTCCCCTTGTTACATATTTATTGCTGTATATATTGTAGTTCCCAGTAGACTGAAGACTTTTGAAGATCCAGTGAGGTCCTTGATAGAGATTGTGTCACTTTTCATTTTCGCATCTTCAGTGTTATGAGTGACATGGGAATAAAGAAGTCCCAAAGAATATCAAGCTTGTCTTGGAGCTTATTGAGTTCCCCAGCAAGGGAGCTCCATATAAAGGTGCAGAGACTTCTCAAAGTGAGATTACATGGGACTTTAATATGCTTAAGTCACAAAAGGGGGGGAAGCTTCAAGGAAAAGGGGATGGGGAAAGGATGCTGCAAGAGCGAGACCTTCCCAGACTGCTGAAATTATTGCTTTAGAAGCTACAGAATATTTGACAATGGAAACGAATTGCACCTAGCAACACTCCAAGCCAGTCTGTGTTTGGCTTATTTCAGACACCCAGCCACGTGCTCAGGGAAGCCACCTGTGGTGCCAACTTCTGGGTTGACAGGCTCCATGCTCTGAGATACAACCTGTCTCTATTCCTTCCCTCTGTTTGCAAAGCCTGGCCTAATTAGAGTGGAGGTGATGATCTAATTCCCTCCAAACAAATGCTTTGGATGCTGAGTTTTCCTTAAACAATGAAGCAGTGGCAGATGCCCCAGCCTGTGAGAAATCTGTTTCCACCTTTGGGAAGATGGAGACAACCCTATTTTACTGCCGCCAATTGGAGAGGTTGGAAATAAGCACCATCCCTAACAGGCCAACTAGCTCCTGAAGGCCAGCTCTTAGAGAGAGAGAGTCAAGAGTTCTAGGAAAACACTGCCCATTTTTCCTGGTGTGTAGGTGAAATCCATGGCCATCCATATGGCACCATCATAAAAGTACCTCCCAAATACCTCCCTGACTGGGATTCTGTGATACCTGGAACGGACCCTTGTCACCCCTTTAGAATATAAAGGTTCCCTTCGAGGCAAAGATACCTTTGCTTCCTTACTCACATGGAATCTCAGAATTGGAAAGGATCTCAAAGGTGATCTACTCTAGTTTCTTGATAATGTCCCTAATCTTCAATGGACCTTCATACTTCCCAAGAGAGACCATTTTGCTTTGGAAGAATTCTAATTATTAATTGTTGTAAAAGTTCTAATTATTCTCTCTTATTAGTTTTGCTCTATACTGAGCTTAAATTTATGGATCTGCCACTTATGTCCATCACTCCTGTTTTTGCCCTCCATAACCAAGCAGGAAACAGATAATGTTGGGAAAAGAAAGGAGATTTAAATTGGAGATAGCAGACTTGGGTACCAAACCTTGCTCTGCCACCAAGTAGCTTTGGGAAACTAAGCTACTATATTCCCTCTCAGGGTCTCAATTTCCTTTTATGTAAAATGAAGGGGTTGGAATAGATCTCCTATATGATCTTTTGTAGCTCTTAATCTATTAAATTAATCTCTCTACTGATCGAGTTCTAATCACACTGACTGTCTGGGTGGCAATTGCACAGACACACAGCCTTCTTTGAATTTTAGCTCCTCAGTCTATAAAATTAAATGATTGGGATGGAGAAGAGATCTTAATATAACTCCCTCATTTCTTTGAAAAAGCGGGGGACTTCAGGTGCTGAAAGGTTCACATGCTGTCCAATGTGGACTTTTGCTGTCAGATGGCTTTGATTTATTTTTTGTTATAAGGGGAAGCTCACTGGCTGAGTTATAAGGGTCAGCTGGATGAGTGAGGGGGGAAGGAAGAAAGGGCAGAGATGGTATTTTGATATGAAATGATTTTGCTATGAAAAGAAAGATATTAATAAAATGTTCATTTTTAAATGATTTCATTGATATAAGGAACTTCCAGGTAGACACATAGATAAAACATTTATTAATTATTTATTGAATTCCTGACATATGCTAGCTTCCAAGGAATAAAAATACAAGTAAAAAAGAGACTCAGAAGCTCACATTCTAAAGGGAAAGGCAAAATGCAAACAACTATATATGTGCAGGACTTATATGTTATTTATGATTTAAGTAGAAGGTAATCTCAAAGAGGAGGCTTTAGCAGCTTAACAGGCCTAGAAATGTCTCCTTCAGAAGGCAGAATTTGAGCCAAGACTTGAAGGGGGTCAGGAAAGTCACAGCCAATTTGTCAGCGGCACAACCTAAGTCTTTTTGGATTTGAGGGAGGCTTCCACCTCACTACCCTGTGCTGCCTCTCTTGAAAAAAAAAGAATAAAAACTCTCCAAATATATATTCTACAGACATAGGATCATAGAGACCTACAACCTTACTCCACACTCCTTATCCTCATGTGCTTTGACTAAAGGAGGAGAACAAGCATTTATTAAGCACCTACGATATGCTAGATGCTGTGCTAAGTGATTTTCAAATATCCCATTTGAACACACTCCATTCTATTTTCTGAACACAAATACTTTCTCACCTTCACTTTTTTGCTAATAGTTCTCACTGCCTTCCTCTGATTCTTCACCTTCTACCAAATCCACCTATCCTTCATGACTTTCATAGCTTAAAGGCTACCTTTTCCATGAAACTCTAATTGATTGATCCTCTTGTGTCCAATATGATCAAGTCTCATTGGCTCTACTAACCCTCTATATTATTCATATTGCACTACAGCTCCTCTGAAGTTCTCCTCTAGGACCTCACTATGGCATGGATCTGAAGCATAATCTCCAGCAAGTAAGCCCTGTCTTTGTGTATCTCCCTGCAAGATCAGCTCTGTCTTTCTGAGATGAACCTACCTGATTAGAGAGAGGTCCAGAGGTTCAAGTCATCAGGTAAAGAATTGTTCTGCCCATAAAAACTCAGAAAACTGTCTAGTTGGACACAAAAAGACTTTTTTTGTGGAGAAAGTTTCCACATAGATCTTTCTTGTATGGGATCCCCACTGTAGGGACAGAGGCTGAGATTGTCCTGTGGCATAGTGTGGGAGTTCTGAGCTAAGGCTTAAGCCAATCAAATGTCCAAATGAAGTTTGACATTAATTGCTAAATGGTGAGCACCTGAGAATTGGTGATGGTGAGGGTCCTGGGTTACTTAAGGAAGGGTGAACAGGTCTGCATGGGAAACAGAGCAGGGCAAAGCTGCCAGGCTGCTCTCCATGAGGATAAGTCCCTGTATTTCCATTCTGAATGAGATAGCAAGATCCAGTCTTAAAAAAAAACCACCACCATATTCTAAATTGAATTCTATTTATCTGTGTTGTTGAGTTGTTTTTTACTCAAATTTGACTCTTCATGACCCCCCCTTTTGAGGTATTTTTTGGCAAAGTTCTTGGAAAGGCTTACCATTTCCTTCTCTAGTTCATTTCACAGATGAGGAAACTTATGGTTAAGTGACTTGTCCAAAGTCTCATAGCTAGGAAGTGTCTGAGGTTGGATTTAAACTCATTAAGATGAGTTTTCTTAAAATGTTTCACATGATCTGCCCAGGATCACACAGTTGGTAGATATCTGAGGACAGATTTGAATTCAAGACCAGAACTTTATCTACCTATTTATTATTCACCTGTTTATGTCACCTCCTTGTCTTTATTTATCTAAACATATAAAATCTTCTAATTAGACTGTAAGCTTCATGAAGACAGGGACTTTCTTTTATTTACCTCTATATCTCCCTCCATAAATAGTGCGTTAAACAGCATTTGTTGTTTGATTATTTTTCAATTATTTCCAACTCTCTGTGACTCCTTTTAGGCTATTCTTGGTAGAGATACTGGAGTGGTTTGCCAGTTCCTTCTCCAGCTCATTTTACAGATGAGGAAACTGAGGCAAACAAGGTGAAGTGACTTGCCCAGAGTCACACAGCCAGTAAGTGTCTAAGGTTGGATTTGAACTCAATGAGTTTTCTTAAAATGCTCTGTCACTATTGGTGAGAGAAATGCAAATTAAAACACCTCTGAGGTACCACTTCAGAAAAGATAATGATGAAAGTTAGAGGGGTTGAGGGAAAACTGGGACACTACTATTTTGTCGGTGGAGTTGTGAACTGGTCCAGTTGGATTGGAGAACAATATGGAAGTATGCTCAAAGGGCTATCAAATTATGCACATTCTTTGATCCAGCAGTGTCTATACTGGACCTGTATCTCAAAAAGATCATAAAAAAGGGAAAAGGACCCCTGTGTGCAAAAATATTTGTAGCAGCCCTTTTTGTGTGTCAAGGAACTGAAAACTGAGTGGATGTCCATCAGTTGGGGAAATGGCTGAGTTAAGTTATGGTATATGAATGTTATGGAATATTATTGTTCTCTAAGAAACAACCAGCAGGATGATTTCTGAAAGGCTTGGGGAGACTTACATGAACTGATGGGAAGTGAAATGAGTAGAACCAAGAGAACATTGTACACAGCAGCAAGACTATATGATGATCAATTCTGATGGACATGGTTCTCTTCAACAATGAGATGATTGAAACCAGTCCCAATTGTTCAGTGATGAAGAGAGCCATCCATACCAGAGAGGACTGTGGGAACTGAGTGTGGTTCACAACATAGCATTTCTACTCTTTTTGTTGTTGTTTGCTTGTTTTTTTGTTTGTTTGCTTCTCTTTTGTTCTTGTGTGGCACAATAATTATATAATAATACATATATTGGATTTAACATATATTTCTACCATGTTGAACCTATATTGGACTACTTGCCATCTAGGGGAAGGTGTGAGGAAAGGGGAGGGAAATTGGAACACAGGGTTTTGCAAAGATTAATGTTGAAGAATTGTCCACGCATATGTTTTGAAAAATAAAAAGCTTTAATTAAAAAAAGATTATGTGATGATCAATTCTGATGTACATGGCTCTTTTCAACAGAGGTGATTCAGGCCAGTTCCAATGGTCTTGTGATGAAGAGAGCCATCTGCATCTGGGGAGGGGATTATGGGGACTGAATGTGGATCACCACATAGTATTTTCATTTTTTTGTTGTTGTTTGCTTGCATTTTGTTTTCTTTCTCATTTTTTCTTGTGAAGTATAATTGTGGAAATATATATAGAGAAGAATTATTTATGTTTAACATATATTGGATTACTTGCCATCTAGGGGAGGAGGTGAGGGAATGGGAGGGAGAAAAAAATTGGAACACAAGATTGTGCAAGGGTGAATGTTGAAAATTATCTATGCATATGTTTTGATAATAAAAGGCTTTTAAAAAGATCAGTTTTCTTGACTCCAGATCTGGTGTGCTATTCATTGTACCATCCAGCTGCCCCATTATACAACATAGTAGGTACTTAATAAATGCTTTTTGGAATGAATAATCATTTTCAAATTTAATTTTCATTGGATGAACCTCTTCCTATATTGGGGCTTCAATGTGTTCTTTTGAAAAGAGGATAATCATAGGTAATCATAGATCTCTAGCAGACTTTAGAAGCCATTGAACCCAAATTGCTTCATTTTACAGATAATCCAGACAGGTTAAATAACAGAGTCGATAAAATGACAGACCTGAAATCAGGAAGACTGGACTTCAAATTCAGTCTCAGAAACTCACTAGCTTTGTGACCCTAAGCAAGTAATTTTCCTTGCCTCAGTTTATTCATCTATAAAATGGGGATCATGATAACTCCTACCCCCCCAGGGTTGTTGTGAGGATAAAATGAAATAATATCTATAAGACATGTTGCCAATCTAAAAACATTATATAAATGATGGATGTTATTATTTATCCAGCATCTCACAGAAAGTAAGTAACACGGCTGAAATTTGAATGCAGGTTCCCTATTTCTGCATTCAGCAAGCCATACTCGAACTCTTTCCACTATATTCTGGGGTTGAACAGGATAATTTCTAAGGTCCTCTATGGTTCTAAATCTTTGCTCCTATAAATCTCAGCTCTAAGTCACCCTTCTCCCATTTCACCACCAATCCAGAAAAATGCCCCCTTGTTGAAATACACACTTCATTGGTAATCTTGCCTGGAGGTAGGGTTTGGATTCTGGAGCTGTTTTTTCTCTCAACTAGGGCAAATGACCCTTCATCCTGGGCCCTGAGAGCCCCATCCCATGGGATTCCCTATCCATAGGGCTGTGTGAGGCAGTATAAATCCCCAGGGCATCTTCCGTGCCAGAACTCCCCTTGGCAGCGAGGACTGCCTGTCTATAATGGATCACTCCAGGCAGAGTCATGGGGAGACTAAATCTCTTTTAATATTCATGGCCAGTCACTGAGAGAATGGATATAAGGACTTTATACTTTCCTATAGGCAAAGCCATGCTGTTTATCAAAACTAAAGATGCGTGTACAGTTGGAGAACTTCTGGGGAAAGTGCCTCTCTCTAGTTGAAGGACAGAGTAAAGGAAGAATGAAGGGCTGATGCACAGGGATGTTTGAAGAGAGCAAGGGAGTGGGAAGAGCAGGGGACAGAAGGAAACCTCCTGCCTCAGTATCCCCTGCAGGGTCTTTACTTATAGGGGACACTGGAAAGATCAAATAGTCCTAAAGATTTCCCTCTTACCCCAACTCTTTATGCTTTTAGGGCTGGCTGGAGGAAGATGGGTCCTGTACTTGGGGTAAGAAGACATGGATTCAGGGCAGCTAGGTGGCGCAGTGGATAGAGCACCAGCTCTAAAGTCAGGACGACCTGACTCAGACCCCTAATGTTCCCTAGCTGTGTGACCCTGGGCAAGTCACTTAACCTCAATTGCCTCAGGAAAAAAAAGAAGACATGGATTCAAGCTCCATGTATGGTATTTGCTAGCTGTGTGGGATGGCTGCTCACCCTCTCAGATCCTCATTTTGTTCTCTAAAATGCTGGTAATAATTGTTATATTACTTTTCTCACAGAATTATTATAAGTAAAATACTCTGGAAATCCTGTATTACCATAGAAACTATCAAGGCACCCAGGTATAAGACTCTTGGGCTTTGAGTCAAGATTTGAATTTTAATCCTACCTCTGACACTCATTAGCTGTGGGACCTTGGGAAAGCCATTTAACTAAGTGTAAGATGAGGGAGTCTCTAGAATTCCTTCCAGTTTTAAGTGGATAATCCTAATATTCTTATTGCAAAACTCTTACTGAACTGAGCATTCACATACAGCATTTGCTTTAGCTAAACCCTCCAAACATGCAGAAGGAGAATGCTAGTTAAAGGTCAGTAACTTGTCTCATGCTGTGTTATAGTCAATAGTCAGAACCAGCTTTGGCCAGTCAGAGCCTTTGTTTTTCCTTACTACTGTGGAAAATGAAGTTTAAGGAGCCTTCACACAGAAGGCAAGGTGTTGAAAAAAAAAGAGTTTATTCCTTAGAATTAATGATTTATAATTTCCTCCTACAATCAAAACACCTCATTCTTTGACATTCATCAAATACTTAATGAGATGCCAGGAAGAATTAGGGGACAGTAGCCCTGACAGGGAACTTGGGGGAAAAAAAATAACAAAAAACTTTGATTTTTCACAATGGCCCCATGCCCTTGGAAGGGGTGCTGGTGCCAGTGACCACAGATATGAGGCTTCAGACAGCAGTCCCCTTTTCAAAAGTCCTGGTTTCAATAAACTAGAACATTACTAATACTTAGCTGTTTCCATATCCAAAATCTAGTTTTTCTCCCTTTTTGAAAATCAGGACACTTTCCCATCTCCATTCTTCTGTCTCCTCTTCTGAGCTCGCCGCTCCTCAAAGATCACCGACAGCGGTTCAGTGATCACATCTATAAGTCATTTCTGTACCCTGGGATGTAATTCATCCCAGCCTGGTGACTTGAACTCATTTAGAACAGCTGGGTACTCCCTTACTATCTCCTCACTTATCTTGGGCTTCAATTTCCTTTTAAACATGTTTGTCCTACCTTTCTAGATTAAAGATCACTCTCTTTGATAGAGAAGATGGAAGCAAAAGAAGATTTGAGTAGTCCTGTCTTTTCTATATCATCTGTTAACATTACACCAAGTGCCCTAAGCAGGAGATTTTTTCCCTTCCCTATTCTTCTTGTTCTGAATAAAATTTAAAGTGCACTTTTTGTTGCCTTTAGCATTGTTCCCAAGCCTTAGTTCATTCAGGGCTTTAGCCTTTCTGACACTACTTTTACTGGTTCATGCTGCTCTTTGGAAACAATCCTTGGTTTTTTACCTATCCTTCCACCATTGGCATATGTCCTTTGAAGATAAGAGCCCATCAGGGAGCTTCCAAGTAGCATCATCGATCTCTTCAGGCACTTCTTCCCTTTTCTCTTTGGAGGGATCATTCGCACTCACCTCTCCACCCCCCCAGTATTTTACTATTTTAGTTTCCAGTCTTCTCGAGCCAACATCCTTTTCTGAGATCTGCTTCCTTAATATCTCGGACACACATTTGACTGTCCAGTGCTTATTTTCTTGGGAATTATGAACTCTAAGATAACATGCTTACTATCTTCCAAGGTTTCTGTCAGTTTTATTTTACTAACCAATTATTTCTTCTTAGTCATAAGTGAGCCCATGGAGTCTCCTTCATTTATTCCTCTGCCTCATGAGAGATGAAGTTATCAACAAGGTGAGTAAAAAATGTATCAAATTTTAGCTTTGAGCAAAATGAGACTCTTAGCAGATGTTAGGATAGCTGAACCCTCCCTCGCCTCCATCACTATTTTTTCTCCCTGCCAGTTTTGTGATCAGTATTCTGCAGTATACATATCATTCAACTGGCCGTGCTTTCTGTATCTCTTCTTCCTTGAGCCCACATTTATTCTTCTTTCCATTTTATCTTCTACAGAACTTATAGTCTGAACCACACACTTCATTAGCCTTGTCTTATATGGTCTCTAATGCATATGTATATTAGCGACCATATATATTATGTATAATATAGGATATGCAATAATATAACTAACAAATAGCAATATAATATAAAATAAATAATTACTAACAATACATTATATCTGATATAGTATAGGTTTCAATACACACACATACGTAACCTCATTCTAACTAGATCATAAGAATTGCTTATGTTCTCTATCTGATACTCCATCTCATGTAAAGCTAAGTAGAGGTCTAGGGATAAAGTAGGCACCCAATATATCCTTTTGATTAGTTCATAACACCATAGATGTCCCCTTAGTATCTCCAGATAGATCAGTCATCAATATTATCCTGTCATTACAAAGTGGACCCTTAATCATTTCAAAATAACAAAGAATAGCCTTTCATGTTTTAGACTTATTCAAAAAAGGGGAAGGTGAATAGTCTAGTTTTGCTCTAGAAGCCTGAGAAAATTGACTTTATAGCTGATTCTTTTCTTGATAATTTTACTTATTTACCTTTTTTATGTTTCTTTTGCTTGAAATGTTTACAAATCAAATGCTTGATTCATCTTTGGTTTCTTTTGCAAGAAAGACTCAAATGCTTCCGCTTTCTTAAAAATTCCTATGTTTTCATTCATAATTAGGCACAGTTCAGCAAGATATTCTATTTAGGGGAATATATCAGGGGCATATTCTTTTGCTTTTTTGGAATATCAAACACTTCCCTGAGTTCTCATAGATACAAAGTAGCCCAGAGTTACTTTAATTGGCTTTTCTTTATAACTAAGAACATTTCTCATGTCCTTGTCACAAAATTTATTGTTTGTCATCAAAATTCTAAAATTTAAACATTATATACTTTAGAGTTTCAAACTTAGGGATTTTCACTGTTAGAGAAATGTGGATTCTATAAATGCCATTAGTTTTTTAAACTTTGGAAAAGTTTTCTTGTATTATTTCTTTTTTTAAATTTTATTTGCATAACATACGTGTGGGTAATTCTTCAACAATAACACTTACATAGCTTTCCGTTACAAATTTTTCCCCCCAACTCCCCACCCCTCCCCTAGATGGCATGATATCCACTACATGTTAATTATGTTAAAATATTGGCAAATCGAATATATGTATACATATTTCCAAACTTATCATTGTTGTGCAAGAAAAATCTTATCTACACAAACGATATATCAGATAAAGGAAACACAATGTAAGCAAACATCAATCAAGGAGTATGAGAATGTTATGTTGTGGTCCACATTTCACATCCCTCTCTCTGGGTGTATATGGCTTTCTTCAGTGAACAATTGGAGGTGATTTGAAACATTTCATTGTTGAAGAGAGCCATGTCCATCAGAATTGATCGTCATATAGTACTGTTGTTGCCGTGTATAATGATCTCCTGGTTCTGCTCATTTCACTCAGCATCAGTTCATGTAAGTCTCTCCAGCCTCTCTGAAATCATCTTGCTGGTCGTTTCTTACAGAACAATAATATTCCATAATATTCATATACCATAATTTATTCAGCCATTCTCCAATTCAAGGGCATCTATTCAATTTCCAGTTTCTAGCCACTACAAAAAGGGCTGCCACAAACATTCTTGCACATGTGGGGCCTTTTCCTTCCTTTATGATTTCTTTGGGATATAAGCCCAATAGAAATGCTGCTGGGTCAAAGGGTATGCACAGTTTGATAACTTTTTGAGCATAGCTCCAAATTGTTCTCCAGAATGGCTGTATCCGTTCACAGCTCCACCAACAATGCATCAGTGTCCCAGCCCTCCCACATCCCCTCCAACATTCATCATTAACTTTTCCTGTCATTTTAGCCAATCTGACAGGTGTGAAGTGATACCTCAGGGTTGTCTTGATTTGCATTTCTCTGATCAATAGTGATTTGGAGCACCTTTTCATATGACTATAAATAGTTTTAATTTCATCCTCTGAAAATTGTCTGTTCATATCCTTTGACCATTTATCAATTGGAGAATGGCTTGAATTTTTATAAATATGAGACAATTCTCTATATATTTTAGAGATGAGACCTTTATCAGAACCCTTAAATGTAAAGATGATTTTCCAATTTATTGCTTCCCTCCTAATCTTGTCTGCATTGATTTTGTTTGTACAAAAACTTTTTTAACTTAATATAGTCAAAGTTATCTATCTGGTTTTCAAGTAAGAGTTCCAGTTCTTCTTTGGACATAAATTTATTCCATCTCCATAGGTCTGAGAGGTAAACTATATTACATTCCTCTAATTTACTTATAGTATCACTCTTTATATCCAGATCATGAACCCATTTAGATCTTATCTTTGTATGTGGTGTTAGATGTGGATCAAGCCCTAATTTCTTCCACACTAGTTTCCAGTTTTCCCAGCAGTTTTTGTCAAATAGTGAATACTTATCCCAAAAGCTGGGGTCTTTGGGTTTATCAAAAACCAAATTGCTATAGTCATTGCCTAGTTTGTCTTGTGATTCTATCCTATTCCACTGATCGACTACTCTATTTCTTAGCCAGTACCAAATGGTTTTGATGACCGCTGCTTTATAATATAGTTTTAGATCTGGTACAGCAAGTCCACCATCGTCAGCCTTTTTTTTCATTAATCCCCTTGAAATTCTTGACCTTTTGTTTTTCCAAATGAACTTTGTTACTATTTTTTTCTAGATCTGTAAGATAATTTCTTGGGAGTTTGATTGGTATGGCACTAAATAAGTAAATTAATTTGGGTAGTATTGTCATTTTTATTATATTCGCTTGTCCTACCCATGAGCATTTTAAGTTTTTCCAATTGACTAGGTCTGATTTGATTTGTGTGGAAAGTCTTTTGTAGTTTAGTTCATATAGTTCCTGACTATCTCTTGGCAGATCTCCCCTCCCTCCTACCTTCCCACAAGGAGGGTCAATGCTTTCTTTGAAGCCAAATGTGTCTGATATGCTCTCTTAGAGTCCAATCTAATGAGAGTAAGGTTTACACAATATTCATCACCCTCCCTTCTTTCCCTCAATTATATTAGATCTTCTATGTCTCTTTATGAGATTTTGCCTTATTTTACCTCCTTTAGTTTTACTTTATTTTGCCTCCTTCCCCCCCCCTTTTTCAGTATGGTATCCCTTCCACCTCTAATTTCTTTTCCATTATTATCAAAGAAAAATCAAATTATACTGCCATTCTTTAAAGGATGCCTATAGTAGAAATTTAGTTCTCAAGAGCTTTCCTTTTTACCTTTTTATGCTTCTCTTGAGTTCTCTATTTGGAGGTCAAATTTTTTGTTCAGATCAGGTCTTTTCATTAGAAATAGGTGAAATTCTCCTGTATCATTGAATGACCATCTTCTTCCCTGTATGATGATGCTCATTCTAGCTGGATAACTTATTCTTGGCTGTAATCCAAGTTCTTTTGCCTTTCGGAATATCTGGTTCCAGGCCCTTCGATCCTTTAAAGTGGAAGCTGACAGATCCTGTGTAATTCTAATTACAGTCCCTCAGTATTTGAACTGTTTCTTTCTAGCTGCTTGCAATATCTTTTCCTTGGTGAGATAGTCCTGAAATTTGGCCACGGTATTCTTTGGGGTTTTAATTTTGGGGTCTCTTTCTGGAGGTGATCGGTGAATTCTTTCAATGCCAATTTTGCCTTCTGATTCTAAAACATCAGGGCAATTCTCTTGCATGATTTCCTGGAAGATAGCATGCAGGTTCTTTATTTTCATCGTGGCTTTCAGGGAGTCCAACAATCCTTAAATTGTCTCTCCTGGATCTGTTTTCCAAGTCAGTTGTTTTTCCTAGGAGATATTTCATATTTTCTTCTATTTTTTCATTTTTTTGTTTTTGTTTAACTGATTCTTGAAGTCTTATTGAGTCATTTACTTCTATTTGTTCAATTTTAATTTTTAAAGTATTATTTCTTTCAGTTATCTTTTTTAGCTCCTTTTGTAGCTGGCCAATTGAGTTTCTTGATTCAATGCATTCTTTTTCCATTTTGCCAGATTTATTTTTCAGTGAATTGTTGTCTTTTTCCAATTCACCAATTTTGTTTTTCAGTGAATTGTTGTCTTTTTCCAATTCACTAATTTTGTTTTTCAGTTCACCATTTTTATTTTCCAGTGAATTGGTGATTTTTTCCAATTCACCAATTTTGTTTTTCAGTGAACTGTTTTCTTTTTCCAATTCACCAGTCCTATTTTCCAGTTTTTGATATTTCTGTTGCCCTGATCTCAATTTATTTCCCCATTCTTCTTCTATCTCTCTTTTGAGATTCTTAATGCAATCATCCAGGTAAGCCTTCTGAAAGGGAGACCAACTTAAGTCTGCCTTTGTGGCTTCATCTGGGATTGTTTTCAGAATCTCAGGATCTGGGGACTGTTCTATTTTTTCTCCTTAAAAGCTTTCTATGGTGAGAGCTCTCTTCTGCTTCTTGCTCATGATTTAAAGTTGAGATATTGGTCAGAAGCAGAGAAAATTGCAACGATTTGTATTTGCCCTGGGGCAGTTTGCCGAATTGACTTCCGGTCTGAGGCTGGTCTGGCTAGATTCGCATTAGGACCACGTTTTCAGCTGCTCTCAATCCACCCTTTACCAAAGGCAGATCTGCCAAAGCACCTGCCCCCAAGCAGAGCAAAGTGGCCCAGGCGTCTCCCACGGCTTTCTGGGTGCCTCAAATCCGCCCCTCTATCGCAGCCCTGACTTCCGCCCGGGGCTGGAGTCTGATAGCGACCAGGCCGATTTCCCCTGAGGCTAATCTTCTCCGGAGTTCTTTCAAGGTAGATTTTTGATAGAAGTGCGTTGTAGTCCAAATGTTTGGCAAAGTCCTCACTCAAAAACCAGTTCAAAGGCTCACTTTGTCTGGGTTTGAGGGAAGGTCCCAGGAGTTCACAGAGAAAGCTGTCTGCTGTTCGCTATCTTGGCTCCACCCTTAAATCCTCTTGTATTATTTCTTAATAATGTATTCAACCCTTTGACTGAATTAACTATGTTTGGCCAATCTGATAAGTTCTAAAATCCTTTTGGTATTTTTGTGTGTCTTTTTTTTTTTTGCTGAGGCAATTGGGGTTAAGTGGCTTGCCCAGGGAAACACAGCTAGGAAGTGTTAAGTGTCTTGAGAGCAGATTTAAATTCAGGTCCTCCTGACTTCAGAGCTGGTACTCTATCCACTGTGCCACCTAGCTGTCCCCTGTCCTTTCTTTAAAATCATTGTTCTCTTGGCTTGTGACAAAGACATGTTCTGTTAAGGTTATTGTCTTTTATTTTATTCTTCCAAATATTCTTCCATTTATGATTTTTGAGTTTCAAACCTGCCATTCTTTTTTGGAGCATCTACTCTTTTGGAGAGATTCTCGACTATATTTTCTAAGTTGTCCTCTCTGTTGTTTATCTTATTAATTTCTTCTTTGACCACTCTGATTTCTGATCTAATTTCCAATTCACTGCTTTTTTTTTTGCTGAGGCAATTGGGGTTAAGTGACTTGCCCAGGGTCACACAAATAGGGAATGTTAAGTGTCTGAGACCAAATTTGAACTCAGGTCCTCCTGATTTCAGGGCTGGTGCTCTATCCACTGCGCCACTTAGCTGCCCCTCACTGCTTTCTTTTAAAGCTTTTTTAAACACTCCAGAGTTATGAGATATTCCATGATCTCTAGGGAATCTGACTCTCTTTTTTTCAGTGGGGGTTTTTGATTTATTTTTTCTAAAACCTAATACTTATTCATTGGATTATGACCTTTTCTCTAAATCTTATTCTTTTTTCCTCCTGTCTTTATGAATATCACTGTTGGTTTATGTGGTTTGGAGCTAGGTTTATTCCTAGTCTTTCTCCATTGACCTTTTGATAGTTTGTTTTAAGGTCTCTCTTCCTACAGACCCCTGAATCTGGGCAGCTCTAGTATTCTTGAGTTGGAGGGGGGTATGACACAGGAGTCTGACTGAATTTCTGTTCTATGTAAATTCCACTAGGAGTGATGTGGCTACAGCTTGTTTCTATACTCATTTCCTATAAGTACAGAAATTCCTTTTTCTTTTACTTGTTCTTCACTAAGAACTGTCTGCTTCTTCCCTCACAGTTGTACCCCCTTTCCAGCTGACTGGAAAAGATCAATGTTTTCTAACTCTTGTGACCTGAGGGGATGGAATATTTAGGTTGTGTTGGCCATGAAGATATAACATAGAGGGGTCTGCAGCCTGAGCTTAAAACATAAGTCTATGACATTTGCGTTGGCTGTGCCAGGGTGGGCTGGAGGTGATTATGGGGAGTAGGAGCTTTAAATAGTTCCAGCTTTTGCTGTTATTTCAAAAGATGTGTGTATGTGTGTGTTTCTAGTTTCTCTTTGTGCATATTTTAATTAGTAAATATTTGATGCATTTCTTCTTGCTTTGAAAGTATTGGGTAGCAAAGTTATTCTGAAAATGATTACTTTGTTTTCCCCCCAAAATTGGATCCTCATAAAGTCAACAAAGATTGAGTTTCTGTATAGACAATGGTGAATGAGAAAGACAGAATGAAAAGAGAGGGAAATGAAAAGAGAAAGAGAAGATGGGGAGACACAGAAACACAAAGAGACATAGAGAAGAGAAAAATGAAGAGAAACAAGGGAAGGCTGAAGGTAAGGAGGGAGGGAGAGACAGAGAGAGCTAGAAACACATAGAGAAAGAGGCAGAGAGAGGAAGAGCAGAAAAGAGAATTGGATAAAAAGAAGAGTAAAAATTTACTTTTAATTATTAGATATCAGATACATCAATTGGGAGCTGACTCAAGCCTCTTATACCTCTCCAATGGAATAATCAAAGACTGTCTTCCTTCATCCCACTGGCTGTCCCTCCCATTGATTCCAAATCAGGAAGGTAAGGGAGTACACACTAATGGGCAAAGAGAATACAATTAGCACCCCAGTGGTTTCATTCTGGGGCTGTCTTTTTTAGTAGTTCACACTTTGCTGCAGTTATCTTAGGTGAAGGGCTGTTTTTCCTTCTCACCTTCCCCTTTTGAATTCCCTAATGTTTTTGCTGCAGCAGCCACTGATGCATTTTAGAGAAGGGGCCACTGTGTCCTTACTCTAAGAGTTTCCAAGCTTTCTTAAATCACTAAGCCTTAATAGCTTAAAATAAAATGCCAAACTTTGATCCACTGGTGAAGTTTTAGTGATATATGTATAAGGGGAATGATAATAAAGCAAAATTTATCCCCATTTGTAGCCAACCATCCATGTTAAGTTATTGTCTGATTCTAAAAGTTATTGTCATGAATAATAAGTACATCCCACTCTGATGCTTATGGTGTCTTGGAAGTGACCCTGTATTGTTGAAGGCTCTGCTAGTGGAATCCAAGTTCTGAGGGGGCCAACCAAGGTGAATAGGTTTTGAACTTGGACCAAGACATAGACATTCATCCTAGGACCAGCCTGCATGGTAAAAAAGGTTTCAAGGGATGAACTTTTGAGAGATAGTAGTCATACAGCCCCTGCTAAAATTGTGGAATGGTTTATAATTAGAAGAACTGCTCACATCAATGAAATAATAGATCTTTAGAATTATTGAAGAAAACAGAGTAAACATTCAAGCTGCAAAATTGGTGACAGAGCTTACAAAATAATTTCACTCTTTTATGAAGCATCAGAGCCAGGAGGGAATTTACAGGCTACCTTTCCTCTCTTCCTTTACTTTAATCCCTGATGATAAAATGGCCCCTCTCACCAAAACCACTTCTTCGACTGGTACTTTGATCCCATCCATCCCTTTTTCTCTAATCTCTTTCTATCTCATATGCTGAGAAGCTCAAAGGGCTTCCACATCCTAAAAACTCAACACAAAACAAAAGCAACAACCAATCCCTCACTTTATGCTACTTTACCTCAAGTTATCATCTTGTACCTGTCTTCCTTTTCAAAGCAAAATTCCTAGAAAAAGCTATCTATGCTCATCATCTCTGGCTTTCGATGTCTTCAATCACTTGACACAGAAGTTACCGATCTCTCCAAAGTGACCAGTGATCTCTTGATTGCCAAATATGATGCTTTCTTATCAATCATCATCTTTCTTGACCTCTCTAAATCATATGTCACTGTTTACTGCTCGCTCTCTCCTTCTAGTTACTTTGTTCCCTCTGGGTTTTTTGACACAGTTCTCCCTAGGCTCTGCTTCTATCTGTGCACCCTCAGCTTCCATGCTTGTATATATCTTCTCCCTAGTACATGTAGCCCAAGGCTCCTTTAGGAACCTTCTTTTCTTTTCTCTCTCCATATTCTCTTTGCTGATCTCATCAGCTTTCAATCTTCATCTCAACACAAATGACTCCCTACTCTTTAAAACTTGCCCTTGATTCTCTTTTGAACTCCAGTCCTACATCATTATCATTGCATATCCTATAGGTACCCCAAATTCAACAAATCCAAAATAGAATTAATTATCTCTTCCCTCAAAACATACTTCTCATGATCAGCAGGAGGATTTTAGAGAGTCCTGGAGAGACTTACATGAACTGATGCTAAGTGAAAAGAGCAGAACCAGGAGATCCTGGTACATGGCAACAAGATTATATGATGATCAGTTCTGATGGATGTGACTCTTTCCAACAATGAGATGATTCAGGCCAGATCCAATGATCTTGTGATGAAGAGAGTCATCTACACCCAGAGAGAGGACTGTGGGAACCGAGTGGAGATCACAACATAGCATTTTCACTCTTTTTGTTGTTGTTTGCTTGCATTTTGTTTTATTTCTCTTTTTTTCATTTTTGATCTCATTTTTCTTGTGCAGCAAGATAATTATATTAAATATGTATACATATATTGCATTTAACATATTTTTAACATGTTTACCATATATTGGATCACTTGCCATCTAGGGGAGGGGATGAGGGAAAGGAGGGGAAAATTTGGAACATGAGGTTTTGCAGGGGTCATTGTTGAAAAATTATCATTGTATAAATTTTGAAAATAAAAACTTTAATTAAAAAAGTATTTCTCTTCTAAATTCCTATTTCTCATAAAAGCACCCCCCTCCTTCCACTAACTCAAATTTGCAACCTAGAATATAAGTTCCTTGAGGGCCAGATGTATTGTTATTTTTGTCTTCATATTCCTAGTGTTTTGCACAGTGCCTGGAACAAAGTAGGCACTTGATAAATGCATATTGATTGGTTGAACAAAGTTGGAGATGGAGGGGTTAATTCAATTTGTCTCTTTCACAAAGCACCAAAAAACCAGATACTCAGATATCAATTAACCTAAACTACTTATTTGATAGATGAAGAGGTTGAATTCCAGAGAGATTTCAGCATGTTATCCTGGAAAAATCAGTAATCTAGAAGCCAGTAGCCTTGAATGGGAGACCTAGTTCTGCCAGTGCTTAGTTGTGTCACTTCACTTTCATCGAATTTTAGAACTAAAGAAATCTTAGATACAATCAAAATCAATTTCTTTATTTTATAGATTGTAAAGGAAACTGTCCATGTCCTTTTTTTCCCTAAGGCAATTGGGGTTAAGTGACTTGCCCAAAGTCACATAGCTAGGACGGGTTAAATGTCTGAGGTTAGATTTGAACTCAGGTCTTCCTGACTTCAGGGCTGGTGCACTATCCATTGCATCACCTAGCTGCCCCACCTTGTCCAAGTTCTTAGAGATGGCAGAGGTACATCTGGGATGTAAACCTAGCTATTCTGATTTCAAATTCTATGTTCTGTTATACCACAGTAAATTGTAACTATAAATCTAGAGATTTTCCACTGAGTCATATTGCCTTTCTCTTCTTTGGACCCGTTTCTTCATCTGAACGAGAGGATTAGACTTAACATCTAATTTTCTTTCTTTCTCTTTCCTCCCACCTCACATCCATGTATCCAGAGCACACAACTAATGGCAAAGTTGTATTTGGAAATTGCTGTGTCTTTCCTTTAGGGGCAACTAGATAGCACAGTAAATAGAGAGCTGGGTCTGGAAATCAGGAAGATTTGAGTTCAAATCCAAACTTAGACCTTACAACCAGGTGGCCCTGGGGAAGTTGCTTAACCTAATTTCCTCAGTTTCCCCATCTGTAAAATGAGATGTAGAAGGAAATGGCAAACCACTCAAGCATCTCTGCCAAGAAAACCCCAAATAAATTCATAAGGAACAACAACACAGAGTTCTTTCTTTCACCTTACATCACCCTAGAAACCAGCCCTGGGTTTTCTATCCTTGACAAGTCTGTATGTGTATTGGGAGAAGGGGGCAAGTGATGGTGATGAAAAGACTTTTCATGGAAGGGTCTGTGACCAGGGTCCCCCAACTCATCTTGGCAGGAGACAAGCAGGTTATTAGTTGAGCATCAACTTGGGACGTAGTAAAAACAGATAGCATCCAGTCTGACCAGGCCCCAGAGAAAACATAAATATATAACATAAATGAGTTAAAGCCTACAGCATGTGTCACACATGTCTCTTCCCAACATATTCCTCCTGTCAGTGTTAGGCCAGCCTTGGAATTGCCTTCAAACTCCCCCAAATTTCCCCTGGAAGAGAGGTCACGAGTTGAGATTTATGAAATACAAAGGGCAAAACAACAAGTGGTGGGTGGATGAAGCTGGGAATCAATCTCTGCCTTGATATTGGGGACTGTCAAACATGACCCTGATGTATTTCTCAAGGAGATTGCTGAGTTCATAGCTCTTTGGCCAGCAGCAACAGCCCAAGCAGGGCTCTCCAGTACTCTCCTCTGGATTAAACATTGGCTTCTCTGCAACAGACATTTCCCCAGGGGCCAGAAGTTTTGTGGAAGGTTGTGGAAAGATATGAAGAGAAGAGAGAAGATACTTTAATTCCCTTCTCCACACCTTTGAAGTGACCAGGCCTGGAGTAAGATCCATTCTTACTTCTGCCCCATACAGTCCCTGATTTCCTTCAAGATATAGTTCAAAAAATATGCTCTACATCAAGCTTTTCTTGATTTTGTCTTTTCCTCAATAGCTAGTATCCTCCCTCCCAAATTACCCTAAATTTATTTTATGCATGATCTGTATTTATTTCTGTACCTACTGTCTCCTCCAATAGCAGGCAACATCCTTTAGAGCAGGGATTGTTTCTTTTATTTGTTTGTTTGCTTGTTTTGCCTTGAATTTCAAGTTCCTGACACACAGTAGGTGCTTAAAATCCTTGTTCTTTGATTGATTCTAGAAGTAGAAGGAAAGAAGGATGAGAGGGAAGAAGATAAATCCAATATAGGATGAGATGGGGAGAAGAAAACAGAAGGGAAGCTAAGGAGAGGATTGGGAAAATGAGATCAAGGACAAGGGGAGGAGGGAAAAGGAGAGAGAGAGAGAGAGAGAGAGAGAGAGAGAGAGAGAGAGAGAGAGAATGGTGGAGAGATAGAGGAGTTGAGAGGGAGAGGAGAAAAAAGAGACTGAGAGACAATGAGAAAAGAAAAGGGAAAAGTGAGGGAAGGAGGGAGAGAGAAAAGAAAAGAATAAAGAAAAAGAAAAAGAGAGGATGTGGAGAAAATGAGGAGGAAATAAAGGGAGGTAGAAAGATAGAAGAATGTTAGAGAAAGCTTTGGTTATTAACTCTTTTACCTTGCAAATAAAAAAATTCAAATGTTAATAGAGTTTGTGATGTAAGAGAGAAGAGAGATTTTGTTCTGTTTTAGGAGTACGACCTCTGATGACAGACAAGTTAGACTATTCAACCAAAAATTACTGGCCCAGGCTCAAAGAATCAGAATCTAGTTCACCAGGATAATCATCCAACAAGACACACTACCAAAAACAGTCAAAAAGACACAACCCAGCAAGGACACAGTCATTATGGGAATATCAAGGGAGTTTCATCATCTTGAATACAAGGAATATCCAAACCAACTGACCACCAAAGACAGGCTTTACTTTCCTTATTTATCCAAGTAGCTATTTTTGTTCATTAAAACCTAGTTACTTGCTGTATCTGGCCAATATCCTGGAGTTCGTGCTTGGTTAATTTAAGCGAGCAAAGCTTTGACGAAGTAATTTTATTGTCCTCTGGGATTGGCCAGCTTATGCCAAGCCTCACTATTGCAGATGAAATTGAGTTAATTTTCGCTGAAATTGCTTCTTAGCAGACAAACACATTCCCCATCATTGTGGGCTTATGCCTTTGCAGCTCCATTATTTTTTAATTTACACACCCAGGCAGCAAGGGATTAATGCCGGAGGTACACAAAGACAACCTTGAAGGAAAGAGGGAAAAGAGAAAAATGCTCCTACTGTGGACACTCAAGGGTGAAGAGGTTATGGTTCTTGGACAAGATTAGCATTAATCCATGAATCCACCAATAGCCAAGTATTTTTGTACACTTAGCCCTGTGCAAGGTATTTTGGGGAAGGGGAAAGAGTAAAGAGAGATAATACACTGTGTTTGGAACTTAGATGGGTAGCAAAATATGCATTTAATATAAAAAATGTCCTGAAGAGTATGGAACTGCCAATAGATACTCTGCCATGATTCTTTTCAATGAATAGGGCTCAGCTTGTGGTAGTCCCTTGATCACCCTGACAGTTATTGGCTCCCCTCAAAGTAGGAAGGATAGTGAATGCAGGGAGGCAGGGATCTGCCTCTATCTCTGTCATTTTGTGAGTGACAATTGCTCATTATGTTAGTTTGAAGGGGTGTAGAATGGTCAGTGTGAATTTAGTTAGAATCTTGGCTCAAGGCCTTACCTACTGAGAAAAGCTTTACCCTGTACCCTGGACTACTGTATTTCAAGAAACTCTAATCATTAAACACAACATAATGGAATCAACCATAAAAGCACAGCTTTTATATATACATTTTATATAGTCTTACTCATGATCCCAAGAAGAGAAAGCAACATAATTAAAATATATTAATTCAACTACTATTGACTCTGGAATTCAGAGATTCAGGATGTTCGGTCCCAGGCTTTGGCTTGCCATAAATCCTGGTATTCCCAGATACAGTTCAGATGCCTAGATTCAGCTGTTCTCAGTGGGAATTTCAAGAGTTCCTAATGATGGATTTAGCAAATGTCCCCAAAGCTTTCTAACACGTGGACAAAAGTATCTCAGCTTGAATTTGAACTCACATCATTTTGATTCCAAGTCCAGTGTTCTTTCAACTGTGCCATTTATCTGCCTCATCTATAGAATGATGGAGTTAGGTTAGATCAGAAATTCTTCAACTGTGTTTTTCAAAACCCTGTTATTTCATGTGATATGAATGGAAATTATGTGAGAAAAAATTCATGCTAGTGATATTTTTCTCCCTAAAATATTAGATGTGATATTGCTATGTCAAAATACTTGTCAAGTAATTTCTTGGTATGAGACTAGACTTAATATTCTCTATCCTTCTAATTTTCTAAAATTTCCCCACTTTACCTTTATTCTAGAACTAGTCCATACTCTCAGAAATTTTTCTACTCTTGTCAGATCATACATGGGTCAATTCTCATCAACTGATGGGCTTAACGGTATGTGCACATAGTATGTGCTTTAAATGTATATTGATTGTTGATATCTAAGATTTCTTTGAGGTTTTAGGTTCTAGGATTTATAAGAGTTTGGAGTTTAAAGGAGCATTAAAGAACATATACTCTACCCTGATAATTTTACAGATGTGAAAATTAAGGGTATGAGAGGTTAAAGTGACTTACTCAAGATCACATAAGAAATCAGTTCCTTATACAATTAATGATCACTTCTTTATAGAAGACTTAAAGATCTATATCCTGGTTTCTATCTCACCTTACCCACTGCTTATTGGGCATTTCCCATTGGATGTTCCATCAACATTTCAACCTCAGCCTGTCACCATCTTTCCCTCCCTCACCCTAAACTTGTCCATTTTATGAACTTTCTTCTAATTCTCTAGGTCTACGTTCTTGGAGTTATTAGCTGCCTTAATTTAATATATCCAATCAGTTATTGAGTCTTTTTTCTATCTCAGTTTTCACACATGTCCCCTTGTCTCCCTTCACATAGCCACTTTCTTGGATTTTCATTACTCTTTGATCTGGATTATCATACTAGCCTCCCAATTAGTCTCCTTGACTCAAGTGTCTCCTCACTCCAACCCTCCCATCCCACCAACGAGCTACCAAAGTGTTTTCCTATACTACTGATCAGACCGAGCCCTACCCCATTCAATAAGCATCAGCATCTTCCTACTGTCCCTATGATAAGATACAAACTTTTCTGTTTGCTACATACAATCCTTCATAGCATGACTCCTGACAACTTTACTAGGTTTATAATCCACGATTCCCTTTCATACACCTCATGGCTTAGTCAAACTGACATGTTTGCTATTCCTAATGCATGCTATTTCTAATCTCCATTCCTCTGCACAAGCCATTTCCCCATGCCTGGAATGCAAACCTCCCTTACCTCCATCTCTTAAAATCAGCAGCTTCCTTCACAGTATAACTCAAGCATTGCCTTTTACACAAGGTCTCTTTTTTTAAAAAAAATCTCTTCAGCCACTAGTATATCCCCTCTAAAATTGCCTTTTGTTTACTCTGATACCTTTCCCAAAGTCAGCCAGCTGTCCACAAAAGGACGATTGTCTAGGAGCAAATTATGCTAAGGAATGGTTTGTCCCCACAGTCAAAGGTCCTGTGTTCAAATTCTGGCACTGCCACTTATCAGACCTCAGTTTCTTATTCTATTAAAGTGAGAGGGTTGAATTAGATGACCTCTAATATTTCCTCCAACTTTATGATCCATGATCTGTGAAATGATCTAGATTCAAGACATCAAGCAGAATGAATGATGCTGGCAATGGCTCCTAGTTTCATTTGTTCCTTCTGAGTGCCTATTCAACTCTACAATGCATCCACAGTGGAGGAAACTGATCCTCCTCATGAATGTGAATGTATGGGGAAGGAAAAAAAGCTTTAATAATAATAATCTATAAGGAATAATCAATTCCTTCACATACAGAGACATACACATTGGATCATGAGCTCATCAGAGCGCCTTCCCTTTGCCTGTAAGAAATTTTACATGTCTTTTTCATGTAAATCCTACTAGAATTTTAGAATAATCTCAGAACTTAAAGGAGTCTGAAGACTTGCTCCTCCTTCATGCAATCATCTCTTCTAAAGATTCCCCGACAGGTTATAATGAATCTTTTGCTTTTGCAAATATAAGGCACTCCATTGCTGGACAGCTCTAATTGGTAGAAATTCTTTTTTATTGAGTCGAAATTTATCTCCCTGTAACTCTCTTTTATTAGTCTTAGTTCTGCCATCTGAAGCCCCATGGTGCAAGTCTGCTATATCATGGCAGCCCCTCAGATATTAAAAGGCCAGAGATTATATTTTTCCTAAATCTTCTCCTCAGGCTAACATTATTAAAGAAATGGTTAGTGAACATCTAGATAAGGGAGTGGTGATCACAAAGAGCCAGCATGGCTTCATCAAGACCAGGTCACACCAGACTAACCTCATTTCCTTTCTTAACAGGGTTACTAGACTGGCAGATCAGGTGGAGGCTGTCGAGATCATTTTCTTGATTGAAGCAAAGGATTTGAGAGAGTCTCTGAAGCTATTCTTGTGGGAAAGATGGAGAGATGTGGGCTCGATAATGACACAGTTAGGAGTGATTGAAAATGGGTTTAATGGCTAGACCCAGAGAGTAATAGAAACCCCAATCTGGAAGGGACCCCAGAGGTCACCTAGCCCAATCCCCCACTTAAACAACAACTCCAAGTAGAATATTCCTAAGAAGATAGTTTTGAAACCCCTAAAGGACAAGGAACCTACTATATTTTCTTTTTTTTTCCTGAGGCAATTGGGGTTAAGTAACTTGCCCAGGGTCATACAGCTAGGAAGTGTTAAGTGTCTGAGGTCAAATTTGAACTCAGGTCCTCCTGACTTCAGGGCTGGTGCTCTATCCACTGCACTACTTAGCTGCCCTGAACCTACTATTGTTAGTATTCGAACTATTAGAGTTCTTTTTTTAATACCAAGTCCAGATCTGCCTTTCTGTGACTCTGTCTTCTGGGGCCACACACAAAAACTATCAAATCCTTCTTCCATAAAATTACCCTTTAAATACTTGAAATAGTCTATATAGTGGATACAGTGCTGGTCTTAGGTTCAAGACCTGACTTTGATATATAATGGCTACACAACTCTGAGCAGATCACCCCCCATCTCTGAACTCTAAGCAACATTTAAAGATCCTAAGTGTCTGAAAAGGTACTAACCTGCATTAATGGATGGAATTTCCTGATCTGGGAGTTCTCTGTCAGTGAAGTGACAGGCCTGGTCCCTGTCTTCTATCATGTTCCCCCCCCCAAGTTTTTTTTTTTCTCCAGGTCATATTTCCCCAGGTCTTTCTATGGATCTTCATGTGGTGTGATTTCCAAGCCTCAGGTTTCAAACACCCTGGCTGTCCCCTTCAACATGTGGTCCAGATTATCAATGTCCCTCCCACAATATGGCACTGAGAACTGAGCTCAGTCCCCCAGATAGGGGCTGACAAGGGCTAAATAGAGTGGAGCTATCACCTACCTCTTTCTAGATACTAGACTTTATCTCAGCTTTTTGGATCTGTCACATCAATATTTATAGGATAGCAAATTTGGACCAAAATGGGAATTTGGAGACCATCTAGTCTATCCACTTTACAAATAAAGAAACTGAGGCCTTCATAGACAGTGACATGTCTATGGGATATGGATGTGACCTGCCCAAAATCTCATGGGAAGTAAGTAGCAGCTATGGGATTTGAACTTTGGTCCTCTGCCTTCATATTGAAAGCCTTCTAATACTTTTTAATTATTAATTCATATTGAGCTTATGTAATCCTTTATATATAATAAATAACATATAATATAATATAACTATATAATATATTTGTGTATGTATATGTTCATATATTTCTATATCTATCTATATACTTTATGTAAGCTTACATGATCCATCCACCAAATTTTCCCTAAGGAACAGTTGCCTCTTTTTGCCATTTGTATCCTCAGAAATGTGCATGATGTGTGGCACATAGTAGGCATTTGATAAATGCTTGGTGATTGTTATTCACACCTCCCACATCCAATATTTATGAAATGATTTGTTTAATCCAAATTTAGAACTGTGCATTTTCCTCTGATAAATCCCATATGGCTAGATTTGTTCCATTGTTCTAGCTTGCCAAGATCTTTTTGGTTCCCAACTCTAGCATCCGAAGTTTTAACCATCCCTCCCAGCTTCATTTCATTTACAAATTTTTCTTCATTGGCTTCAACTAAATCATTGATTAAAACATACATACATATATATATGTGTATATATACACACACATATATATAGATGTATACATACATACATACATATGTATATGTACACACACACACACACATATATATATGTATATTGAATAGACACAAGAATGTCCTGGGGATACTTTGTGAAAGATCTCCCATGAAGGAAAACTGGCAGAGACTAGAACAAATGTGCTCAGAATGGTACAAGTACCAGCAAACTTTCCCCTGTAACCTTCTATTCTTTGTGGTTATGGCTTTTCAATTTCTAGTTAAAGAATGAGCCCCACTTCTAGTTCTTGGGAACTATGTTATTCCTTGGAAGAGGGGGCACTGATAATCCCAAACTGGTGCTTACCAATTTAACACTGAATCATTCTTGTTGCTATCCTTCCTTTATCCTTTTTTAAATCTAGTTCTCCAATACTGGTTCTTGCCTTATTCTCCAAAGACCAAAGTCCTATCTGGGGCCCTAAACTTCCCATGGACTAAATTTCTTGCCCTGAATTCCAGGCTCTTCATGACTCTCTACCTACAACCAGATCTTTCCTGATGTTGTCAGCCTTGGGAATTTCTGGAACCTTCACTGCTTGTCTAGCTGCCTGCCCATCTCCACAGCCTCCAATGTTTGCCTTCCCAATGTGCCCCTGCTCCTCCATGACCCTTATTATATTCTGCCTTGTAGTCAATTCCAATGTTGTTTGCTCTTCCTTCTCCAAGAGGATCATGACATCAGGAAGGTGCTGCCATGACATGCAAGTGAGCTGGATTTAAATGAGGAAGGAGTATACAAGGTCGTTTGTCTCACTTTCTCTTTCAGAACCATCTGGGTCCAGTAGCCAGAGAAAGATCAGATTGACTGGAGATAGCTAAAGTTTCATTTTGACTGAAGTAATACCCATTCAGTGATTAAGGATAAGTAAGAATTGAAACAAAGAATGGGCTCAGGGAAAAAAATTAATCTGGAAGAAGAAAACCCTCAGGTTTTCCCTGAGGATTTTCCCCTCAGGATTTCTAAACGCAATAGATGCTTATATTATAAACAGATACAATAGCTGTTTATATTCACTCTGAGTCTATAAAGGCCCAAATAATGACCAATCGGGGTTTGGCCTGTGAGCTGTTGCTGGTCAATCCATCAGAGACAAAGTATTTTAGGTTCAAGGCATAGTCCTTAAGAAATCTAGCTGGTAAACCCCAAGATATGTTGAGAAGTTTCAATCTTCAAAAAGAAAATTTGCATTCCTTTGGGCAGACATCCTTAAAGAAAAAGCTTCAGTCTTATTCACTTTCTAAACTCACCACCAAGCTGCTAATTCCAGCCTTGACTATGGGGCTCCCTTCTGATTGGACCAAGGAGTATTAAACTCTTCCAAATGTCTTCCTTTATAGAGGGCAAAAACTATAGACTCTCAGCTCACTCTATTTTACATCTGTTGCCATGCCGAATACCAGTTCCTAAGAACAAGATGCCAGGTTCTTCCTATTGTCCTGGTCTCTCCCCCTTCCAACTTTTCTGCCTCCTTGTGCAGGTTATTTCCCCCTTTAGATTGTAAACTTATTGAGGGCAGGGTATGTCTTTCTTTTCATTGATTATATCTCTAGTGCTTAGCACAATTACTTTATAAGTGTTTGATATGTTTTGATTAGATTGGATTGGATTCACCCCCACAATGCTTGGTACGGGGTCTTCTTGCACAGGGTGGGCACTCAAATATTTTTATGGCTGATTAATTCCTTTGGTTTAGGTATTGGTCAATCCTAGCCCCTATTTGAAAAGGAGGGAGTATTCCATTACTAATGTCTCAGGGTGAGCAAATAAACATTGTAAGGAGAATTAAGTACAAAAGTATAAATAGGCAGGGACCTTAGAATGTTAGGACACAGACTAGAGAATACTCAAGCTATAAGAGACTGTGGAATGTTAAACATAGAACACAGACCCTTACAGTTGAGAAGCAGCATGAGACCATGGTCTTGGACTTTAGAGATGGGAAGACCTGAACTCCAACACTTACTTTGTGGCAAAATTATGCAATCTCTCTCAGCCTTAGTTTTCTCATTTGTAAAATAAAGGAGTTGAACTTAATGACCTCTGAAGTCCCAGCTCTAAATCTATGATCTTACAAATTTAGAACATAAAATATTATCCACTAATACCTCACAAATCTGTGCCCAGCATAGCAGATAATAGTGCCCCTCCAATGAAGACTCTAATTAGCAAGGGTCAGAGAACAAAACAATTACAGCATACCCAACGTGATGTCACATAGGAGAGAAGAGGCAGAAAATTTGAGTGACAACTGGAAGAGAAGGGAGAAATAGGAGAGAAGAAAGTGGCAATTGTGTGTGAACTCCAACATCCCACTTGGATTTTCACATAGACAATGATATGTATTCTTTTAAAGACCTGACCCAAGTTTCTGTAATCTAGACTGACACAGAGGCAAGAAACTAGGCTTCCTCTATCACCACAATACTCAGAAACCCAAGAAACTGTTGCTGTTTGTCCCAGGTAGAAAGAGGGACAAGTAGACAGACATACTGTTTCCAATGTTAGTATTTAAACACCTGGCTAAGAACAACTTATATGCAGCTCCTGCTGTGTGATGGAGAAGGGAATTTTAGAAAATGGGTGGTGAGGGTGTTTGCTATTAATTGTAATCCTCCTGTTATTTTTCTTGTATTTCTATTTTAAGTAAATGTTTGCATTACTATGATGGTGTGTGTGTGTGTGTGTGTGTGTGTGTGTGTGTTCTTCCTGGTTGAGAATCAGAGGGAAAATGGGGCTCATGAGCAATAGACTACGGATCCAAACTGCTGCTAGAGCCTAACATTTGGGAGTAGTGCGTTAGAAATAAAAAGAAATCTTAGAGGCCATCTTGTACAAGGATTCTTAATCGTTTTTTGTGTCCTGGACCCCTTCGGAAGGCTGGTTAAGCCTCTGGATTCCTTCTCAGAATCATGTTTTAAGTGCTTAAAATAAAATGTAAAGGATTAAAAAGGAAATTAATCATATTGAAATATAGTTATCTATATTTTAAAAACTAAGTTCACAGACTCTTTTTCTAGTCCACTTTCCTCATTTTGAAATTGGGGAAATTGAGGTCCAGAAAAATCAGCAGCAGAGACAATACTCATACAAAGAATAATATTAGAATACTATTACACAAGGCATTACAGCAAAAGTCTAAAGCTGAGCTGCAATCTCATCCAGAAAACTACTATGCCCAAGTTTTTATGTCTTGGCTCAAGTACATAGGCTTTCTATTTCTATTTCCCTGTGAAAATCCTGGATCCTAGTTATAGCTCTCCTGCTAAGTCATTGTTTTGTCTTGGTCTAATGACTTCATCTCTGTGACCCTCAGTTTCCTTATCTATAAAATGGAAACAGTAGCTCCTATCCTTCCTGCCTCATAGGCCCCATGCAGGTAACATACACCAAATTAAGCCATGGGATAGCAAAAAGCTTTGGAAGCCGTTCCAGGTATACAGGGGAGGGATTACTATTTTTCTTACAGAGGAGGGATTACTATTTTTCTTCTACAGATTTCTAGATTTTCTGATCTCCCTGCTCTGTTTACCACAACTTGTATTGAAAGGATCACTAAAATCCCAAAAGCAATACATTTTAATAAAATGGTTGTTGAATTCTCAGTGACTGTGTTGGGCTCCCTTCTGGTTTTGTTGTTTTCACCTTTCAAATTGATTCCCATTCTGCACTTTTCTCTGTTCTAAAATGGAGCATCCCACCCTCCACCCCCAACCACACATGATCAGTCAGTCAATAATTAATTATCTTAGTATCATCGGTGGCCAAAATCCTTAGCAATTCCCCCATCTCTGACCTGACCTGCCTCATGCTCCAAGCGCCCTCTCTCCTTCCTCCTCTCTCTCCTTCTCTTCTTCCTCCCTTCATTCCCTCGTTCCCTCCTTTTGAAGCCCCCTCTAGGCAGCTCTTCGTGGAAATGAGTGTCCTGGAAATGAGTCTCCTGGCAGGGGGGAAGGAGAGAGCACAGCAGGGGAAGCTTCATTCATACTCTTCTGGCTGACTTAGGAGGAGAGAAGATGGAAGCAGAGGGCCCAATTCAGTCTGCCCATTTACTCCTCTCCCCAGCCATCAGCTGAGAAGGCTGGGCCCTGTTTTGAAGAGAGTGGAGACAGGAGAAGAAAATTAGAGAAAAAATATAAAAATCAGGGTAGTGGAACTGGGATGAAGGAGAAGAAAGGAGCGAGTCTGTCAGGTGAAGGCAGACATTCTGTTTTTCTTGTGCCAGGTTATTTTGGATGTCAATTGTAAATAATAATTACTAGTATAGTAACAATCCTTACATTTGGAAGATGCTTTTTACTAAAAGCATAGAATATTAAAGCTAAAAAAGACCTCCTTTCACATAAGGGAGAACGGAAGTCTAGTGTATATAAATAATTTGGTCCAGGTCAATCAATCAAAAATATTTATTAAGCATTTGCCATGTGCCAGTGTAATGCCAGAGAAACTGAGGCAAGACCAAGATTAGTTTTTAATCTTTTTAATGTGGAGAGTTTAGGCTAGCTAGCCAAAGTGAACTCATGTTCAAAAATCATTTGGCCTCGAGGAACTGAGGCAGACAACTTTTATAGGATTTTTAGCTAAACAGGATACATAGCCTGAGTATACAATTTTGTAGGGGAACAAAAGCAGATAATGGGGGTGAAGACACTGGGTGGGCTGACTAGCCATAATTCCAGGAAAAGACCATAACTTAATCCTGATAGGATAAGGGTCTAGATAAGAAGGTGGAGGGCAGGAGACAGGGAGGGGAGGGACAATACTCAAAAGGACAGGGAATTATCCCAGCAAGGATTGAGATAAGGCACCTGGAATGCAAACTCCTTGAGGGAAGGGCTGTTTCATACTGACCACTGGCTTCCCTAGTGTCTAGCACAAGTACTTAATAAATCCTTGTTATTGAATTGAAAAAAAATGGGTGGGATTATTGTCATTGAACAGATGTAGAAACTGAGGCTCAGAAAGGAAAAAATACTTGCTATAGATCCCAGTGAGTAGAGCTGGGATAAGAACTGAGATCTCTTTACTCCCACTCAACCTCCATTCAAAGGACCAGCCAAGACAACCCAAGCAGAGTAATAGGCTGCCTACATAGTATGATTTGAGAAGTACCCAAAGCACTTTCCCCCACCACTTAGCAGCAATCAAGATCAATTCCTTTGGGGGCATTAAAAGCTTCTGTTAAAATGCAAATGGTGTTTGCTGGCACTGGCTATTAACACCTTAGCTCTGATTAATTTTTCAGATTAGCGTAGTAGAAAGCTGGACTTGAAGGGTTATGGGACCCAGATTTAATATTGGAAGGAACTGGGAGGTCCATGGCATTTTCTGGCACCTAAAAATGGAGATGTTTGGTTCTGGGAAGGGAAAGAAAGTGAAGAAAAATCGAGGTTAGGATTAGGGAAATGGAGACTGGAGGTAGCATGGAGCTCCCGGGAGTGTAGCACATGAATTATGGGATCTGAAAGGAGGCAGTAACATATGGAACGGGAAGTCAAGGGAGGCTAAATAATGAGGGAACTTGAAACCATGCTGTAAAAGAATTAGCTGAAAATCTGGGGCTGTTTAACCTAGAGAAGAATGATGGTGGATGTGGGGGAGGAGAGGACATGGTCACTGATTTCAGATATCAGTTAGGCTGTCACACAGGAGAGGAAGGAAATTCATTTTGTGTGACCCCCTGAAGGCAGAATGAGTACTAATGGGGAGAAGTAACCAGGAGGCACATTTCAGCTCAAGCTAAGTCAAAGTTATTCAGCACTTGGAACTGTCCGATGACTTGATACTGACTTGTACAGTAGTGAGCTCCCCATCATAGAGTTATTCAAGTAGAGGCTTCAGAGCTACTTGTCAGAGAAGCAATATTGGGTGTTCTTACCTCAGATGTTTGAAGTAGGAGATCCCAAAAGATTCCTTGAAAATAAACAGCACCCACTTTGTAGCTCTGTTTTTAATTATGCAATTAATATTCCTTGTATTTATAAAATGATAGAAACTGCTAGTTTTGATGTGGAAGAGATTTTTAGAGAACATTTAGTTTAACTTCCTTATTTGACAAATGAGGAAACTGAGACCTGGAAGAATTTATTGACAATCAAGATCACTCAGAATAGAAATAAAAAAATAAATAAAATATCTGAAGTCAAATAGGATTGTTTCCTTTGAGAAGCATTGAGATATAATAAAAAAAGAAGTTATATTTGGAATTAAAAGATCATTTGGAGGGGCAGCTAGGTGGTGCAGTGTATAGAGCACCAGCCCTGAAGTCAGGAGGACCTGAGTTCAAATCTGGTCTCAGACACTTAACATTCCCTAGCTGTGTGACTCTGGGGAAGTCACTTAACCCCAATTGCCTTAGCAAAAAAGCAAAAAAAAAAGATCATTTGGAGTGAAAAATTCTGGGTTCAAATTCTGGCATGGACTTTTGCCTTGGGCATCCCCTCAGTTCCTTCTTTCACAAAATGTGGGTAATAAGTAGAGTTGTTTCCAGGGGAGCACTCAAAAAACTATAAAAAGGTTCCACCTGAAGTCTCACCAAGACATGGAGGTGACCTTGGGTTGTAAGGCTATGCCAGAGAAGTGCAAGGTCTGGGAGAGGTCAGAGTGCCCTAGCCACCTGAAAAGATTTTGTGGATGTTCCTGATGACAGATTGTGAATGCTGTCTCAGAACCTGCCAGAATAAATATGGGGAGGATCATCTCAAGTGGGCTGAATAAAGAATGAATTCTTTGGCCATGAAGATCCACGGGACCAATTAAAATGCAAAATATGCCTGAGTCTTTCTACTTTTTTTCTCAGTCTTTCTACTTCTAAAGATGCCCCCCATCTCCAATTTATCTCTCTTCAGTTTCTCTCTATCTCCTTCCCGGCTGACTATCCTACAACCCTGATAATGATTGTTCTATATCTATCCTCTCTTCGTGGCTAAACAACTTGAGAAAGCAGTCTGTATTTGGTGACTCTACTTTCTCATCTATCATCCTCTTCTAAAGCTTCTGCAATTTGGCTTCTGATCTCATAATTCAACTGAAATGGCTCTTTCCAAATCTCTTCATCTCCAGTGATCTCTTCATTGCCAATTTCAACAGCATTTTCTCAGTCTTTTTGATCTCTGGATCTCTGCTGATTATCTTTTTTCCCCAAATACTTTCTCCCTAGGTTTCCATGCCATTGAACTCTTCTGCTTCTCCTAAGCATCTGGCCATTCTTTCTCATTCTTCTTTGCTGGTTCTGCAACTGAGTCATATCAGCTAATCATGAATGTCTCTCATAGCTCTGTCTTAGGCTCTTTTCTTTCCTTTTTTTGGTCTTTTGCCTTTTTTATATTCTCAGTGCTCAGCACAGTCCCTTGTGAATAGCAGACACCTAATAGTTTATTGACTGACTGAATGGTGAACTCCCCAGGTTTATATACTTAGTGGGTTTCTGAGTTCAGACTCAAACTCACTTTTTTTTGGTCTCAATCCTACATTTTATCTACTGTCACCTAGCTGCCTCTTTAAGAAATCCTCCTTTTGATCAATCATCTAAATGGCCACGTTTTTACAAGGTCAAAGATGAACAAATCTTGTTGTATGCCAAATCTCTTCCATGCAGGCTGTAAGTCTATTTTCTGATTTTTAGTTTGCTTGTATTGAAGGAAAGACAATTTTGACTTTTTAAATTCAAATAAAAACAGGAACCGTTAAACCTTACATAAGAATTGATCCCTTCTGGGACATGTTGATTTAGAAAACCACATATTAACATTACCTGTGTTCTATTGTATTTTTCTTTATTTTGTTATCTATTTCCCAATTGCATCTTTGCTGGTTCAGCAGTACTCAGGAATATTGCTGATGGTAGTATTGAATATCACTAGCCCTGATGATTCTCTTTACATTCCTCAGTATCATAGTGGACAGAATACAGAATTAAGACCTGAGTTCTAATTCTGTTAGGCTCTTTTCTCTTTCTCTCTATTTAACTTGGTAATCTCATCAACACCTGTGGATTCAATTTCTATTCAGATGACTCCCAGATCTGTATATCCAATTAATCAATCAATAAACATTTAATAATCATTTACTATGGTCCAGGTCAATCAATCAAAAATAGCTATTAAGCAACTGGTGTTTGCTTTGCTAAGTATTAGGGACGCCAAAAGAAGCAAAATAATAATCCCTGACCTCAAAGAGCTCACAATCATCTAATGGTATCTATAGATAGATACATAGATAGATAGATACGCAGACACATAGATACATCAATATAAATATACTCATATACACAAAAACATTCTATATACAGAATAAAAGGAAGTACTTAAGAGAGAAAAGGCACTAGAAGAGAAGGAAAACTATAGACCAATTTCCCTAATGAATATTGATGCAAAAATTTTAAATAAGATATTAGCAATGAGATTACAGAAAGTCATCCCCAGGATAATACATTATGACCAAGTGGGATTTATATCAGGAATGCAGGGCTGGTTCAATATTAGGAAAACTATCAGCATAAATATTTATATTAATAACCAAACTAACAAAAACAATATGATTATCTCAATAGATGCAGAAAAAGCATTCGATAAAATACAACACCCATTCCTATTAAAAACACTAGAGAGTATAGGAATAAATGGGCTTTTCCATAAAATGATTAGAAGCATCTACTTAAAACCATCAGCAAGCATCATATGTAATGGAGTCAAACTAGAACCATTCCCAATAAGATCAGGAGTGAAACAAGGCTGCCCACTGTCACCATTACTATTTAATATTGTATTAGAAATGTTAGCTTTGGCAGTAAGAGAAGAAAAAGAGATTTGTGCTTTAGAAAGATCACTTTGACAGATAAATGGAGGATGAGCTTCAGTGTGGGGCTACTTAAGGTAGGGAGTCTAATAACCAGCAGGGTATTGACCTAGTCCAAGCATGAGGTGATGAGGCTCCTACCAGGGTGGTGATAATGTTGGTGGAGAGAATGGAGCATAGCCTGGAGATGCTGCAAAGGTAAAATTGACAAGACTCGACAACAGATTGGATCTGGGGGTGAAAGAAATTGAAGAATGGAGGATGACACCTAGCTATCACTCAGATGATTGGGAGGATTACAAAGCATTAATGGGAAAGTTAAAAAGAAGGGAGAATTGGGGGAAAGAAATGAATTCTGTATTGGGCATGCCAAGTTTAAGAGGTCTATGACATGTCCAGTTAGAGATGTCCAATAGAGATTGGAAGTGGGTTGTAAACAGGATTGCACACCTAATTATACCTGCACCTGCTCTGCTACTGAAAACTTCTATTATCTTTGGCAAGGCACTTAATTTTTCTTGGTCTCAGTTTCTTCATCTGTAAAAATGAGAAAGTTATAGTCTACGTGGCCCTATGGTGCATTTGAGAAATGGTACAATGTTTTTAATGATTCCAAACTGCTTCATGACACCCTCTCCTCCTGATGATATTATTCAGCTGCAAATTTTAGAATGTGGGATCTACAAATAATCAGAACTGTGAATAACCAAAGGGCAATAGAAAAACTCAGAGTGAGTGTCAAGAAGCTGTCAAGAGCATGCAACTAATGATGAAAAGCAAGGGAATTAGAAAGGGAATGTCTGATTAGAAAAAGAGGCAGGTCCTATAGGTCAGCAAGGGATGCTGGATGGACAAGCTCTGCTCTGGTGCCCATGAAATGTGGAAAGATCTATGGGAAGGTTCTCAGAACATTTAATAGAAGCTCTCTGGAGCATTTGTAGGAGGAGAGAGACAAGAACTGGTCTGGAGGAGAGCTAGAGATGGACCACCATCAGAATCATGAGCTGGTGCCCAGATGAGATGATGGGTCTATTGAAGACCTGCAGCATCATTACGATTATGATACTCTACCACATACTGAACAGTCCTATTTTCCTCAAGGCTACTCCACAGGTTAAATTATCACCCACATGTATACATACATAAACACACATCTACATGTACACACATTTATGCACATGCATTCATATACACTCAAACATACATAAATGCTGTGCAGTTCATTGTATGTATGTATAGATGCATGCATATACCACAATGCACTGCATGTGTACATACATGTATGCATATAAACACTACATAAGCAGTGTATTTATATGTATGTATTTTAATGCACATGTGCATGTGTATAGAAACATGCACACTATGTGCTGTGTACACATATGTTTGTACACACGTGTATACATCTTGTGTAGAAGTGTTTGCATGCATATTAACACACATATGCACATATAACTAATCTCTTTTGGCGAATTCCAATCCTACTATACCAGCTGCCTGCTGAATATCTTTGGATGTCCTGCAGTGCTCCCAGAGTTAGCATATCCAAAATAGAATTAATTTTATTTCTACCCAAACCCATGCCTCCTCCAAATTTCTCTTTTTTCTGCTAAGGGCCATTATCCCTCCAGTTGCTCAGGTTCACAATCTGGGATTTGTCCTTGACTTCTCCCTCCCTCCCACCTCACATCCAATCTTTTACATGTTCTGTTGATTTTATTTCTACATTTCTTGCATCTGTTCTCTTCTCTCCGCTTAACCAAGCACCATCCTGAACCAGGTCCTCAGCATCATTTATTTGCTCTATTATAAGCCGCCTTGTCTTTTTCTCCATTTCTATCTTCTCCCCTCTCCAGCTCCTCCTCCTCACCATTGCCAGATTGTTCTTCCTAAAACATCATTCTGATCATGTTTCTCCTTGCTTATGTGACTCCATATTTCCTCCAGCATAAAATACAAATCCTCAGCCTGGCATCGAAAGCCCTCTGCAATCTGTCTCCCCCATTCCTTTCCAGCCCTATTTTGTGGTACTTTCCATTCTAGTCAAAGTGCCCTGTGAATGATTCTGTCTTCCACCTACCTGTCTTTGGACATGTGGTCTTTTTCATCTTTACTTCACAGAATCCCTGGCTTCCTTCAAAACACATCCCTGGAGTCATCCTTTTCACAAGGCCTTTCCCAATCCCCACCAGGTGTTAGTGTTCCTCTCTCTTAAATGATGGTTGATCTACTTTGTTTTTATTTATCTATCTCTGCATTATATCCTTTCAGCAAAACGGAAGGTCCTGAAAAGCAAAGCTTATTTTTCTCTTTCTCTTCCCAACTCCTAGCACTGTGCCTTGTACACAGCAGGTTCGTAATTAATAGCAATAATAGTGATGACTAGCATTTATATGGCATTTTAAGATTTACAAAGCACTTTTAGAATCTCTTTTTATGCATTGTTGGTGGAGTTGTGAACTGATCCAATCATTTTAGAGAGCAATTTGAAATTGTGTCCAAAAGACTATAAAACTGTGTATACCCTTTGATTCAGCAGTGTCACTCCTCAGTCTGTATCCCAAAAGAGAGAAAAGGATCCACATGCACAAAAATGTTTGTAGCAGCTGCTTTTTTGGTGCTAAAGAATTAAAAAATGAGCGGATGCCCATCAATTGGGGAATGGCTGAATAAATTAAGGCACATGAATGTAATGTAATGTTATTGTTCTAGAAAAGATGAGCAGGCTGATTTCAGAAAAGCCTGGAAAGACATACATGAACTAATGCTGAATGATGTGAGCAGAATCAGAACACTATAAACAGTAATAACAAGTTTATGTAATGATCAACTAAAAATACTTAGCTCTTTTTAACAGTTTGGCGATCCAAGAAATTCAATAGACTTGGGATGGAAAATGCCATCTGCATCCACAGAGAGAACTAGGGAGAATAAATCTGGACCAATGCATAGTATTTTCCCTTTTTGTTCTTTGCTTGTTTGCTCTTTCTCATATTTTTTTCCTTTTGGTTTGATTTTTCTTGTACAACATGAAAAATATGGAAATATGTTTAGAAGGATTGTACATGTTTAACTTATATCAGATTGCTTGCTATCTTCGGGAGAGAGAAAAATTTGCAACATAAAATCTTACAAAAAGGAATTTTGAAACTTTTTGTACATGTATTTGGAAAAACAATATACTATTGAAAGAAAAATATTTCTCATTTTACTTTGTATAACTTCACATGTGTCTTCTTGATAGGGGAAGGGAGGTAAGAAGAGAAAAAAAGTTTTAAAAATAAATGTTAAAATTGTTTTACATATAACTGGGAGGAAAGATATATATATGTACATATATTTACAAACATATAATTTTATTTGTGAAATCACTTTATAAAATAGATGCTAATATTATTTTACAAATAAAGAAACTGAGGCAGGCATGGATTAAGTGATTTTGATCAGGGTCACACACCTTAAATGTTTGAGATCCAATCTGATCTCGGGTTCTCTTGACTATGTCTTTTTCTCCGTCCACCATGCCACCTTGCTGCCATTAATAATTGTTTGTTGGATTGCCTTTGTCGAATTGGTTCCGGGAAACTGAGGAAAATATCAAGAGCTTGAAATAATAGCTCAAGCTCTGATGAGTAGCAAGATGTGCAGATCAGTAGACTTTATTTGGAATCTCTCCTTGGATACTTAACTAGCAGTGTGACCAACTCTAGGCAGGTCACTCTCCAAGACTCAGTAATCTCAGCTGTAAAAAGAGGGGGTTACATTCAGTGACCTCTCAGGACCCTAAATCTATGAACTTAAGAGCTCAGCAGGCCTTTTGGCTTGGAAAAGAGCATCTTGCAGTGTTCATCTGATCACATCTGAAAGGTAGAAGACAAGACCTCTTCAGGGTTCCTGGTAGGGTACCATGGCCCCTCCCAAGAGTCTCTCTGCCTTCCATTTCCCCTAAAACAAAGTGTGGGAGGCCTCCCTCAAAGTGAGGATTCTCTGGGTCATGAACTCTCTTGTTCTCCTCCTTCAAACGCCTGAGTCAGACCCTTCAGAAACTCCCAGGCAGCAGGCACTTAATTCTGTGTCTTCCCATAGGCAGAGAGCTGTTCTGTAATTGAAGGGAGCATTACAGCTGCTCACCAGGCGGTGATGCTCCTATTCCCTCTGTGAGTCACTCACTTCCTTTCTTAATGGCTCTGTCTTCCATCACCCTCTGCTAATGAAGTCCCAGATTTCATTGGCTGAGTTTCCAAAGTCGAATTTCTGCAACGTTTCACTCTTGGCTCATTGTAAATTGATTCCCTTTCCTTGTCATTGCTTTTATTTATTTATTTTTTTTGCTTCTTGGTCTTTACATGCCATCTTTTGTATTGTCTTCCAGTGTGTTTCCATTATTCTTTCCCTTCAACCTCCCTCTCGCTTCCTTTCTTCTCCATCTCACTATGATCTCTTCTTAGTCTCACTAAGCTTTACAGACAAGGATCATAAGATTGTAGCATATCAGAACTAGAAGGGACCTTAGAGCACAGAACGCTGGAGTAACAAGGGACTCTAGTACGTAAAATGTCAGAGAAGGGTCCTTGAAACATAAGATTTTAGAATTAAAAAGGACCTTAAAATGTAAATATCAGAGAAGAGATTTTAGAATTCAAAATTTTAGACTTGAAGGGATCTTAAAGTGTAAATATCAGAGATTTTAGAACTCAGAATTTTAGTGACTAGAAGGGACCTTAAAATGTAAGTATCAGAAGGGACTTTAGAACACAGAATAATGGAGATGAAAGGGACTTAAGAATGTAAAATGTCAAATAGGGAACCTTAAAATACAGATCAGAGCTGGAAGGAGCTTTGGAGACTGTCTCAATTCCTTGTAATATAACCTCTGATTTCATATGAAGCTGAAACTTTCTTCTCCAGAGTTACTAACCAGAGGGCAAGGATTTACTGTATCATGGAAAGAGGAATGAGGTTGGAGTCAGGGGACCCAAATTTAAATCCCATTTCTGGTCTTGCTTCCTGTGTGACCTTAAGCAAGTCATGTGATTTCTGTCTCTTCATTTATAAGATGAAGAGGTTGGATTAGAGGATCTCTGAAATTCCTTCAAGCTCCACAATCCTGTGATCTCTTCACTTTTAAACCTAAATGCCTTTTCTCAGTCTTTATCCTTCCTGCTCTCCCTGTAATTTTTGCATTTTTAATGACCCCCTTTCCCTTTCTGCTTTCTCCTTTCCCACTTTCCTAAAGCTGTTCCTTGATTCTCTTACCTGTCCTGTCTGGTCAACCCTTCTCAACCTCTTTTGCTTCCTAAGCATGAACATCCTCCAAGACTCCATCCTTGTCCTTTTTCTCTTTCTTTCTCTCTCCTTCTCCCTCTCCCCCTCCCTCTCCCTCTCTCCTTCCTTCTCCCTCTTCCTCTCCCTCTCTCAATCCTTCTCAGCCTCTTTTGTTTCCTATGCATGAGCATCCTCCAAGACTCCATTCTGGTCCTCTCTCTCTCTCTCTCTCTCTCTCTCTCTCTCTCTCTCTCTCTCTCCTCTGTAATTTCATCAACTTCAATGAGTTCAATTATTTTTGCAGAGGATTCATTTCTATATATTCAGGCCTAATCTCTTTCCTGGTCTCCAGTTCCTCATTACTGCTTGCTACTTGTATATTAGATAAGCATCTGAAACTCAATATATCGTCCAACAAGCATTTTTATTAAAGACCTGTTATATCTACTATGTTCCAGAAGTGTTAACTTCTGGGCATAAAATAAAAGATAGTCCCTGATCTTCAAGAGCTTACAATCTAATGGGGGAGACAATGTATAAACAGTTATATGCTAACAAATACTATACAGGATAAATGGGGTATAATCAACAGACAGAAGACACTAGAATTCAAAAGGATTGGAAGAGCATGCTGTAGAAGGCTCAATTGGGATTCGAAGGAAAGTAGGGAAGCCAGGAGGCAGAGATGAAGAATGAGAGCCTTCCAGGCATGGGGTTAGCCAGTGAAAATTCTTAGAACCAAGAGATGAAAAGTCTTGTTTGAGGAATAGCAAAAAGGCTGATGTTAATGGGATTACGAGTACATGTTAGGGCATAAGGTATAAGGAGACTAGAAAGGGACGGAGGAACTAGATTATAAAGGGCTTTGAATGTCAAAGCATTTTGTATTTGATTCTGGAGGCTATAGGAAACTACTGGAGTTTATTGAATAAGTGGATAATGTGGTCAGACCTCTAGTTTAGAAAAATCACTGTGGAGGCTGAATGGAGGTGAGAAAGAGACTTGTGGCAATAAGACTAATAAGTAGGTTATTGCAATAGTCCAGTATAAAGAGATAAATGTTACCCGGGAGGAAGCATTATCAGAGGGAAGAATGGGTAATATTCAAGAGATGTTGAAGATGTGAAACTGACAAGCCTTGGCAGCAGATTGGAAAAAAGGGGATAAAAATAGTGAGAAATTGAGGGTGATACCCAGGCTGTAATTCTGGGGGATCCGGAGGATAGTATCACCCTCATTTACAATAGGGAAGTTTGGAAGGGAGGAAGATTTAGTGGGAAAGATAATGAGTTCAGATTTGGACCTATTGGATTTAAGATGTCTACAAAATATCTAGTTTGGAATATCTGATGAACAGTTGGAGATGTAAGATTGGAGCTCAGCAGAGAGTTTGGGGGAGGATGTATAGATTTAAGAATCATCAAAATCAAGATAGTAATTAAATCCTTGTGAGTTAATATGATCACCAGGTAAAGCATTATAATGGAAGAAGAGAAAGAGTTTCAAGACAGAGTCCTGGGGGGAGCATCTCAATTTAGAGTGTTTAATCTGGATAAAGATCCAATAAAGTAGACTGAGGGAAGGAAAGGCAGAGAGAGAAAAGGAAAACAAAAAGAGAGTGAGTCTAGAAACCTAGAGAAAAGAGAGTATCAAGGAAAAAAGGGTGATCGACAGTGTCAAATGGTCCAAAATAGACTTCATTATCCTCCCAAGAAAAACCATCCTGTCTTCAAACTTCCCTATTTCTGTTGAAGGTTCCACCATCCTTCAGTCACCCAGGTTCATAACCTGTATCATCTTCAATTTTTCACTCTTCTTCACCCTTCATATCCAATCAGTTGCCAAGTCTTTTCCATTTCATCTCTACACCTCTTCCATCTATCCCTTCTCTCCAGTCACACAGCTTCTACCCTAGTTCAGGCCAACAGCTTTCAACTGAATTTTTAATTGGTCTCCCTGCTTCCAGTACCTCCCTTCTACAAATCATCTTCCACAAAACAGTCAAAATAATAAGCCTAAGATGCACATAGGACCATATCATTCCCTAAAGTCCTTTACAGTCTGGCTCCTTTCTGCTTTTAAATGGATCATAAAATCATAGATTTCGAGCTGAAAGGGACCTTAGAGACCTGAGTTAAACCTTCTCATTTAACAAATGAGGAATCTGAAGCAGAGAAGATAAATTATTTATTCATCTGTTCAATAAACATTTATTAAACTCCTGGTACGTGCCAGGCACTGTGCTAAGCACTGGATATAGAAACAAAAGTCCAAAGAGAGTCCCTGCCCTCAGAGGTCTTACAGTCGAATGGGGAAGACAACATGCAAGACAAGCTATAGACAGGATAACCAGGAGATATTCAATAGAGGGAAGGCACTAAGTTTAAGAAGGATTGGGAAAGGCTTTTTGCAGAAGGTGAGAGTGAAGCTGGGAATTGAAAGAAGCCAGGGAAGCAGGAAGGTGAAGATGAGAAGGGAAAGCGTTACAGGGAAAGGAGACAGATGGAGGAAAGGCTAAAAGACAGAGGGTCTTGTTTGTGGATCAGCCAGGAGGTCGGCAGCACTGGATCAAAGAGCACATGTCAGGAAGTAAGGTGTCAGAAGAGTAGAAAGGCAGAAGGGGGGTAGGTTATACAAGGCTTTGAATGCCAAACAGACAAACTGGTCTGTGTACTGTTTTCTGAATTTGTATTCTAATCTTTCACCTTCATACCTTTCAACAAGTTGTTCCACATGTCTCCTAGAATCCTTAGCTTTGGGACAACTAGATGGCTCTGGATGGAGTGATGTGTCTGGGGTGAAGACTAGAATTCAAATCTAGCCTCAAACTGTGATCTTAGGTTACTTATCTGCTCTGTGCCTCAGTTTCCTCATCTGTAAAACAAGGTGAAAAATAACACCAATCTCTTGGGGTTGTTGTGAGGATAAAATGAGACAATATTTGTACAATGCTTTGCAAACTTTAAAGAGCTCTACAAATGCTAGCTATAATTATTCTTGTTATTATTAAAGACTTAAGTCGGAGGTTTCATCCTTCAGAATATCCCTGTTTGCTAATGTTCTCTCTCATCCTCAAATTATTCTCTATTTGACTGTATTTACTTTATAGCTCCTCCCACACCTCCCAATAGACTATAAACTCTTTGAAAATAAGAGATCTTCTTCACTTAATTTTTAAATTTCTGGCACCTAGAATAGTACCTTTTACTTAGTCCTTAATAAATGTTTAATGTATTGGGCCAACTCCTTTTTAGGAAGATTGAGACCCAACGAAACACAAAGTGATTTGTCCAAGATCTCACAGCAAATTACCAGCAGAACTATGACTAGAACCCAGGTCTCCTGACAAATTCCCGAACAACATCCCCTTCTCTTTTCCCTTACCATCCCATCCCCTACTTTTTGGCCCTCAATTTTTCTTCCTTATGTTCTTTGCTCTGATCTATGGGGCACTTACTGCTTCTCCTCCCATCTGCCTCACTCCTTCTAATCTAGAATATTTCCATTTTACAGCCATCTAGATGGTTCAGTAAAGAACTGGACCTAGAGTGAGGAAGACCGAGTTCATATCCAATCTCAGATACTTTCTAGCTGTGTGACCCTGGACAAGTAACTTAACCTCTGTCTGCCTCAGTTTCCTCAACTGCAAATTTGAGGAATTTATTATAATGAATTTATTCCCCAGGATTGTTGTGAGGATCAAATGGGAAAATATTTGTACAGTGCTTAGTACAGTGTCTGGCACATAGTAGGTACTTAATAAATTTTTGTTCCGTTCCATCTTTCATGTGCTGATGCTTCTACGTCATCAAGCATCAAATTCTCCAGAGTATTTTTCTTTTCACTAGTTTTGCATGGGCTGCTGTCCCTGGGGGATTTTTCATCACTTCTGTAACGTTAATGAGGCTGAGGATTTAGGTTGGACTCACTAATGGGCAAGTCAATTTGAATCTTCTAATTATACATGCTGATGACTCATGCTGAACTCCAAGCCTGGTCATAGTATTCTAGCTGCTCAGTTGGAAGAGAATTTAGAGATAATCTAGGTCATTTTCCCTCTTTAGGCAGTAATCTTCTGTAAGGAAATTTATTTGAACACCTCCAATGATGGGGAACTCTCTCTCTCTCTCCCACAGAAGCCTATATTACTTATGAATGGCTCTCATTATTAGGAAAGTCTCCTGAAACTGAACTAAAATCTGCCTCCCTATAACTCCTTCCCCTGATTGGTCCTAGTTCTTTCCTTCCAAGAGACACCAAACAAGTTGGCTCCTTCAGTTCTTTGGAAACAATTGGGCTCACCAGTAGCATTGTGTTCTTGTATTTGTTGAGAATGGGTGTGGGGATCGGGCAGAAATAAGATATGTTTTAGGGCAAAGACATGGCAAATTTGTTGTGTTGCTTGTGCTTTGATCTCAAAGGAGACCATGACATCAGGGAGGTAATGTCATGACATTCAGGTGAGTTGGATTTAAGTAAGGGAGGATTGTGCAGAGTCATCAGCTTCACTCTCTCCTTCACAACCATCTGGGTTGTGATATAAATCAGGATGCCAGAGATGGCCCCAAATGCAGTGGGAGACCTTGACCTTTTTAAGCTAATGTCTTTCCCAGGTCTCAGTTTCACTGAGGCAATGTCCATTCAGTGATTAAGGCTAGGTAATAATTGAGACAAAAAGGGCCTACTTTCCTTCCTTCCTTCCTTCCTTCCTACCTTCCTTCCTTCCTACCTTCCTTCCTTCCTTCCTACCTTCCTTCCTTCCTACCTTCCTTCCTTCCTTCCTTCCTTCCTTCCTTCCTTCCTTCCTTCCT
>JAJPUD010000964.1:310277-321274 GCA_023553655.1 Myrmecobius fasciatus
CTTCCTTCCTTCCTTCCTTCCTTCCTTCCTTCCTTCCTTCCTTCCTTTCTTCCTTTCTTCCTTCTTCCCTCCTTCCCTCCCTCTCTCTTTTTCTTCTTCCTGACTTTCCTTCCTTCTTTTCTCCTTCTCTCCCTTCCTTCCCTCTTTCCTTCCATTTTTCCTTCCTTCCTTTCTACCTTTCTTCCCTTCTTCCTTCTTTCTCTCCTCTCTTTCTTTTCTTTTTTCTTTCTTCATAAAATATTAAACCTTTCCCTGCAGGTTCTATGCTCAAAGGAATTTTTTTTTTGATTGCTGAAACTTCCCAAGATATCTTAGGCTTTACCGGCTAGATTTTTTTTCTCAAGAGCCATCCTTTAAAACCTAATCACTCTGACTCTCACTGATTGCCCTACAAAAGGTCCCAAGCCAAGCTCCAATTGGTCATTATTTGGGCTCTGATTGACTCAGTGTGAATGTAAATCTCAGTTGTTTCTGTTTTGGCTTGAAATCCTGAGGGTCTTCCCCTCCCAGTTTGGATTTGGCAAACAGAGCTAGGATAGAGGAAAGTGGCCAAAATGTTGAAAGGCCTATGAAAAGCAGTTGTAGGAGTTACCTGCAAAGTGAGCTGGCCCTGGGTTCATCTCAGATAACCCAAATTGAGGATGGCATTTGTAGAATAGCATGCAAGCTCCCTCTTTCTTTAAATAGCCATCCATTCAAAGTGACTAGTATGTGATTGGAGTATCTTTATGGCCCAAGAAAACAATGACCTTGAAGAATGCAGAGAAGTATGAGAGGACTTCCATGACCTGATGTAAATCAAAGTAAGCAGACCCAGGGGAACAAAAGAAACAACGACTGCAACCATGTAAATGAGAAGCACATCAACAATCCTGAAATTAAATGCTCAGCAATAAGAATGACCAAGTCCTGAAGAAAAGACAAGAAAATGCATCTCCCATTTTTTGCAGATATTGGGGACTATGCTGGGCAATATTATGCCATAGTCAGCAGATGTATCAGTTGATTTTTCTGAACTGCTTTTTTTAATCTTCCTTTTTTTACTCTTTGCTTATAAACAATGGGTAGGAGAGGAGGAAGGGATAGACTAGGAAAAGAAGGTGATTTAAAAACAAAGATATAAATTTTAAAAATTAAAAATATGCATCTCCACACTCAAGTACCGTGGTGTCTGAAATCTTGCCATCAGAGAGTCATTGCTTTAGAATAAAGTGATCCATATCCTGGAGTTCCTATGGAGATCCTTACCTTTAGTCTTAAGCTTAAAATATGGACATAATAACTAGGTTAAAGTATCCCTGTTCCCAAGGAGAGGAAACCATTCACTGATCCATTAGCAAGGATTAATTTCCAATCACTATTTTGCCTGCAGCCTACCCTGCTACCAACTATAGGCATTTTGGCCCAAGGGGAGAATTGGACTCATTAAAAATAATTGTCTATGGTGTCTCCCTGAGTCCATTAATACCTTTGGAAGAGCACAGGACATGTAGTCTCTAAGATTCCTTCTGCTTTTTACAGCTGTTCTCTGAGAATAAAAGACTCATAAAAAGTCAGAGCTGAGATTTCTAGGACCTCAGACATCATGTAATCCAACTGTCCTCCTTCCCCATTTTATAAAGGAGCAAACTGAGGTCCAGTGAGGGCATAGGTCAAGGGGAAGGTGGTCTCATAGCTGGTTATTCATCATGAGATAATGTGGCGGAGTGCAAAGATTGGGGGCTCAAATCCTTTTTCAGACATCTCGTATAAAACATGCCTATGCATCTCACTCCATCCTTAGTTTCAAATCTTAGATCTGCCCCTTACTCTTTAGATTCATCTAAGTCAAGTCACTTCACTTTTCTGAGCCTATTTCCTCACCTATAAAATGAGGGAATTGGTTTAAGTAGACTCTAAGGTTTCTTCTGATTCAAAATCTTTGATACTGTGATCAGATAACCTCTAAGGTCATTTCCAGCTGTAAATCTATAATACTATGTCCTTTTTTGTGTCTGTTTTCCCAAATGTAAAAATAAGAGAGTAATAGACCCAATTCCAAAGGAATCTGAGGATCAAATGAAATAAGGTTTGGAAAGAGCTATATATTAAGATGAGTTTTATTTGTTTTCCCTCTGATAGAATTTTCCTCCTTCAGAAAGGGCAACTAGATGGCACAGAGAATAGAGCACCAAATTAGGAAGTCAGGAAGATGAGTTTTCTTGAGTTCAAATCTGGCCTCAGACATTTATTATCTGTGTGACCTTGGACAAGTCACTTGATCCTGTTTGCCTCAGTCTGCACATCTGTAAAATGAGCCAAAGAAGGAAATGGCAAACCATTCAAGTATCTTTGTCAAGAAAAGCCCCACTGGGGCCATGAGGAGCTTGACACAGATGAACAACAACCTTGAGAAAGGGCATACTTTTGTATCTCCATTGCTTGGCATCATGTCTGGCCCAGACAAAGTGCTTAATGGGTATTTGTGAAATGAAGGAATTTTCAGAATTGGAGCTAAAGCTTAGGTCATCTGAAACTCAGTTCAGTGCTATTTCCTGGGAAGCAAAATGGCTGCTTTCCCCACCTCTCAGGCCTGGGGCAAACAAAAGAAGAGGAAGAAAGCATTTTGGACAATATAATGTGCCAAGTGGAGAAAGGGTGCTTTAAGATTATGGATGAAGAATGGGCAACCAGGTGGCAGCAAGCACAGGCTTTCTGGGAAACAGAGGGGGAGAGAGGTCTAGATGAGGGATGTAGCAGACAGCTTTGGACAACTGGGGGAAGCGTAATTGCATTAGGAACATGGAATTCCTAAGAGAGGAAAGAAATCTCAGAAAGAGGAGGCAGAGTTTGCCAGAGACAAACAGAACACTAAACTCCTTTCAAAGTCTTCCTTTAAAGAGGGCTCACAACCTTCCTGGCACCTTCACTCTTCCTCAGAAGCTCTGTGTGGCTTTGTTTCAGAACAATGCGCCCCTAGACTGGGTACCCCCGGGTCACAGCTCCCCCTTTCAACTTTCTTTTTTTGTGTTGTCTTCCCCTCATTAAATTACAAGTTCCTTAAGGATAGGGACCATCTTGTTTTCTTATTTGCATCCCAGCACTTAGCACAGTGCCTGGCACATAGTTGGTGCTAAATAAATGTTTATTAGATTTCATTAGATGAGGAAACAAGCCCAGGATCACACAAATACTCCAATTTCAGTTCCTATCTGTGATGATTAAGATTAATGCAACAGATAGAGTTTTAGGCTTGGAGTCAGGAAGACCAGCATTCAAATCCTGCATCAAACACTTACTGTGTGACCCTATGCAAGTCACTTACCCTCTCTATGCCTCAGTTTCTTTATCTGTAAAATAGGGATAATAATTATAACACATAATATACCACAGGGTTATTCTGAGGATCAAATGAGATAGCATATAAAGTACTTTGCAAATCTTAAAGTGCTATATAAATTCTATTTATTATTTCATAACTTCCTTTGGATACTCCTCACCTTGTCAATATTCTTCCTAAAAATGTGATGCCCAGAACTGAACACAATCTTCCACATGATGTCAGACCAGGCTGTACTGAGAAGAAGAGGGGACCCAAGCCCAAGTCTGGGATGCAAGCCCCTCCTTTGATAAGAGTAGTTACCAGGTCTATGACCACATCTAATTTGGCCTGAAGGGGTAAGCCCCATTCCTTCCTAACTTTACATACTCTGGCTGCCCTCTGGCACCGCTCTGTTCTGGCTGCCTGGCCTTCACTTGCCAGGTGGGGGAGGCTCTGACACAGCATTAGACCAAATCATACTTGTCAAGTATGATGTTCTCTGGGAGGATTTCCCCTGGCAGGTTAATGGCAGCCAGACCCTACTCAGTCCAGCCTGGCCTCCCAGACCACACAAGGGAATGACTTGATGGACAGGCTAGTTTTGAGCTGGCTGCTTCCCAGTTGAGGATAACTGCTTCTAAACTCTTTGATTGACTTTTGCTCTTGCAAAAGCCCAAGAAGCCTGTCTGAGAGCCAAAGGATTCTGACATGGTAGAGGAAAGCACTTGGCTTTCCCAAACCTCCATAGTCTTGTCTTTCAAACAGATAAGCAGATTATTTTCCCCAGCCTGGTGCCCATCCCAGTTTTGATCCAGGACATATAAAGGAGGGAGCCATAAATTGTAATGGAAAGGCATTTGTTCATTCAAACACTCAGAACGAGGCTAGCCACAGTTGGAATATATCACTTGGTTCTCGAGGGTCTTACAATCAAATGAGGCAAAAAACCAACTACGTGGTCTACAATGCAGAGGAGTGCCAAAGTGATCTTCCTAAAACACAGGTATATCACCTCCTTCCCAGTCAATAAATTTAAGCAGTTCTCTATTACCTCCAGGATCAAATACAAACCCATCCATTGTACCTACAAAGTCCCTCACAGCCCGACTGCTTCCTACCTTTGCAGTCTTTTCCTACTTAACTCCCCTTCACAAACTGTGATCCAGTCACCTGGCTGTCTTGCTCTCCTTTGCATATTCTACTCCCTCCATCTCTCATCTCCCTGTCTTTTTTGTTGGTATGCCTGAAATACTCTTCCCTCTTCACCTCAGCCTCCTTACCTCCTTGACTTTCCTCAGGGCTCAGTTCAAATCTTACCTTCTGCAAGAGACCTTCCTGGGCCATCCACCTTCTTGCTCATGCTTTTTCTGAGATAATCTTCCCTTCACACAGTATGTATATATGTGGATAGATAGATAAATAGATAGCAACATTATATATGGCATTATGTATATATATTTGCATTTATATACACATATATATGTTTATATGTATGTATGCATACCTATATGTAAATATATATACAAACACATATATGCTTTGCGTGTTATCTCCCCCAGTAGAATTTTAGCTCCTTGAGGAAAGAGATCCTATTTTTGCCTTTCTTTGTATCTCTAGGCTTGGCACAATGCCTGACCCAATAAAGGAATATCTGTTATTGGTGATGATGAGTGTGATTAAGCCAGAAGAAGAGATCTAGACAAGTTTCCACGGAGATTTCTGGCAAGAGATGATAGCTAGACTGGGACTTGAGGAAAAGAAAGGACATCAACAGCTGCAGATGGGGGAGTGGGGTGAGGAAATTCATTACATAAAGAAGAAATAGCAGCTAAGGATTAATGAGAATGGCTGGATGGAGACTAGGAGAAAAGCAATACCTGTGAAGGATGGAAAGGCAGATTTATAGCCAAAAGTTTTGAAAAGGAATGAAATAGAGTTGTACATTAGGAAGATGATCTGAACAGATCAGAAAAAGGAGGCAATCACTTACACAGTTAGGACTTCTATGTGTGTGATCTTAGGCAAGTCACTTCACTCCCTCAGTTTTCCCATCTGTAAAATGGTGGAGGGAAATAGATTCAATGGCCTCTAAAGAATTTTCTAGCTTTAAATTTGCAATCATGGGTTTGGGAGCCTGGAGATTCAACAGGAGCTGTCACTTTGCAACAACAGTTGAAGCAGATGATGACCAAAGGCTGCTTAAGGACATCTGGGTTTGATGGATGAAAAGCTCTAGATATCTAGGGCTCGTGGCCAAGAAGGGAGGGTTGTTATCATCTTATGCAGGCAGACCCTGCTTGCTTCAGCAAAAGCTTAATGTTGGGGGAAATGACATTACTGGGGGCACAGAACTGTCTAGGAACAATGTCATTCTATAAACAGGCAATTGGCCAAAAATATCACAGCAGGTTCCATGACTTTAAAGTGGGGTTTGGTTATAATGTACCAATGTTGTTATTGTGAAATGATTTGAGTCACAGCAATCTTATTCAAGAGACGTCTATATAGCTCTTGGCATATATTATAATTTAGGCTTTGGGGTCATCCCTCAACAGAAGGGGAGAGTAAGAGAAGTTGATTTCTCAATGTCCTTTTGTCCTTCCCAGTTTTCTGCCCATCTCTTTTCAGCAGGTAGTCAGTCAACTCCACTTCCCATTTACTTTACTTCCTCTTTGTTACCCCTTGCCAGAACCTGCTCTCAAGAAAGGTTCTGATAAATGCAACTACAACAAGTTACAATGACTGGATTGAGTGTGATAGCCCATTCCAACATGAAGGCAGAATGGCAGAGGAGATAAACCTGAATTCAAAACCCCCACCTCAGACCCTTAGGAGATTCCCAATTACTCGTAAGGTACTTAATCTTTCAACATTTCAGTTTCATTATCTGGATAATAGAAATAAATATAATTGTCCTCCCTTCCTCATAAGGTTATTGTAAGGAAAATATCTTGAACTATATAGATACAGCCATTATTTTTATTTTAAAGGTAGACAGAGACTTAAACCAAAGGAATGAAATTCTCATGATAGAAATTTGGACGCCAACAAATTAATTGCCATCTATATGATGAGAGAGATTGGGATGAGAGGGTACATTTAGAAGATGATCTGAACAGATCAGAAAAAGGAGGCCTGGAGAGGAGACAATCACTTACACAGTTAGGACTTATATATGTGTGATCCTAGGGAAGTCACTTAACTCCTCTCAGTTTTCCTATCTGTAAAATGGTGGAAGGAAATAGATTCAATGTTAACTGATTCAATCTCTCCAATCCAAAGATATGGTTGATGTGAAGAAGGAGAGAAGGGAGAAATGTATGTGAATGTCTGTGTATGTGTGTGTGTGTGTGTGAGAGAGAGAGAGAGAGACAGAGAGAGACAGAGAGACAGAGAGAGACAGAGAGACAGAGAGAGACAGAGACAGAGAGACAGAGAGAAAGAAACACAGAGAGAGACAGACAGACAGACAGACAGAGAGAGAAAGACAGAGACAAAGACAGAGAGACAGAGACAGAGAGAGAAACAGAGAGAGAGAGAAAAGGAGAGACAGACTCAGAGACAAAGATAGACAGAGACAGACAGAGATGTGAAGGGAGGAAAAGAGAGAGAAGGAGGGAAAATGGAAGAGACAGAGAGATGGAGAAAGATTGAGAGAGACAGAGAGAGGAAGAGGGAGAGAGACAGAGACAGAGACACAGAGACAGAGAGATAGGGAGGAAAAGAGAGAGAGAGGAGGGAGAAAGGAAGAGAGACAGAGACAGAGAGAGATGGAGAGAGAATGAGAGAGACTGATTCTCTTTCCCTCCCACTCTCACCTCCACCCTGAGCACTACTCTCCCCAGCTTTCAAACTGGAATTCTCTAAACTAGAACTCTTCCCCCACAAGAATGGTTCACTACTTAACTGGCATCCACTGACTTGCTGTTTTTATGTGAAACCCAATAGTTGTAGCTTCACCTTCTCAACAATAAGATTTGTCTCCTCTATGGCATCATCTTCCTTTCATCCAATGGTCAAAACCCTATAATCCTCTCAAACTGATTGAGGACTTAGTCACACCCAGTTAACACTTTTGATGGACTGATTCAATTGAGGTGACTGGTGGATGCATCTTTTGTGATCACATTAACTGGAATGAGGTAAAACCTCATCCTTTCACAATTCAGTGCCAGTTCCAATAACTAGACGCCTAAAGCCAGTTCTTAGCCTTGGCCTGTCAGCATATGAGCAAGAGACAAAAAAGCCCCCATAAGTCACTGCTGTGAACTACAGCAGGAGACAGAACCAACTAAATGACTGGGCTCCTTTACCAAAAGGTGTAGGAGCCCTGTCACCTTTATGATCTTTAATATCCCACTGGAGCTGATTAGGTCCACAGATTATGATGGAACTAATTCTTGATTGAAGATGATAAAAGAGAACAAGAAAGAGATTGGTGACTTATGACCACAAGGAGAGAAAGAGAGAAGCAAGGAATCAAGACTAATTTGTTCAATCATTCTGAAAAGCAATTGGAAGCTATACCCCAAAAGTCACTAAATTGTGCATACCCTTTAACCCAAGTATAACACTTCTAAGTCTATTATTGTTGTTCAGTAGATTATTACTCTTCATGACACTGGGTTTTCTTGGCAAAGATATTGGAGAGATTTGTGATTTCCTTATCCAAATGAATTAACAGATGAGGAAACTGAGGCAAACAAGGTTAAGTGACTGTTCAGGGTCACATAGCTAGGAAGTGTCTGAAGCCAGATTTGAACTCAGGAAGATGAGTCCTCCTGACTCCAGACCTGACACTCTATCCACTATATCACCTAGCTCTATAGACTATTGTTGAATAATGTCCAACTCTTTATGACCAATATTGGGGGGTTTTCTTGGCAAAGATAGTAGAATGATTTGTCATTTTCTTCTCTAGCTCATTTTTACAGATGAGGAAACTGAGGCAAGTGACTTGTCCAGGATCCCACAGCTATTCATGTCTGAGGTTAGATTTCAACTCAGGCAGATTAATCTTCCTAACTCCAGACCCAGTACACTTTTCATTGCACCACCTACCTGTCCCACTAGAAATTTACAACAGAAAGATAGGATCAATATGTCCAAACATATTTGTAGTAGCTATTTTTTGTGGTGGCAAAGAACTGAAAACAAAGTAAGTGCCTATCAATTGGGAATGATGGCAGAACAAATTATAGTACAAGAATGTAATAGGGAATCATTTTGCCATTAAAAATGAAGAAAGAGTTGGATTTCGGCAAGACTGTCAACTGGACCAAACCAGCCTCTAACCTATGGATGGCCAGAGATGAACAGAGCAGGCTAGAGAGGAGAGTCAGAAATCAAGTAGAAGTTCCATTTCAAATAGAGGGAAATGTCTTACAAGATTAGACATAGGTACCAGAGCCCACTCCTAGTGGGGGGACCGATTTTAGTATGGCTGAACCTTTTACTAGTGTTTTGTATATGTATATGTGTGTATATATATATGAGTGTGTGTATGTATATATATATATACACATATACATATATTTGTATTTTGTGTCTAGTCAACGAGTCAAACAGTATAGTGTAGCAACAGTGATGAGGCAAAGTTGTCTAGTGACAAAAGTCTGTGAATAGCAAGCCTTCATGTCTGGGCCTGTTGGTGCTGGCTGGGGCTTAGCTCTGGAAAACGGGGTCTCCCCTAATATCTTGACTTGTATAAACTGATCCAGAATGAAGTGAACAAAACCAGAATTATTTATACATTAAGCACAATGTTGTAAAAGAAAACAATTTCAAAAGACTTAAAAAATTCTCATCAATGCAAAGACCAATCAAAACTCCAGAAAACTGCTGATAAGGTCAACTTCCCACCTCTTGCTGGACAAGTGATGGATTGTAAAGGCAGAATGAGATTTGCATTTTTTAAACACAACCATGGCTGCATGTATTTATTTTGTTTGATCACACTTTTGTTACAAGGCAGAGATTTTATTTGATGAAAAGCAGAATGATAGCAATTTGGAACTATGCCTGAGTAAGTTATGGTGTATGAATGTTTTTTTATTAAAGCTTTTTATTTGTATAACATATGTATGGGTAGTTCCCCAACATTGATCTTTACAAAGCTTTCCATTACAAATTTTACCCCCAGTCCCATCCTCTCCCCTAAATGGCAGGAAGTCCATGACATGTTAATAATGTTGAATTACTTGACAAGTTATGCAAGAAAAATCCTATCTACAAGAAAAAAAATGAAAATCGGAGAAAGGAAACACAATGCAAGCAAACCTCAATAGAGAGCATGAAAATGTTATGTTGTGGTCCATATTTCATATCCCTCTCTCAGGGTGTATATGGTTTTCTTCACTGAACAATTGGAACTGGTTTGAGACAATTCTTTGTTGCAGAGAACCATGTCCATCAGAATTGATCATCATGTAATACTGTTGTTGCTGTGTATGGTGATCTCCTGGTTCTGCTCATTTCACTCAGCATCAGTTCATGCAAGTCTCTCCAGGCCTCACTGAAATCGTCCTGCTGGTCATTTCTTACAGAGCAATAATATTCCATGACATTCATATACCATAATTTATTCAGCCACTCTCCAATTGATGGGCATCCCTTCAGTTTCCAGTTTCTTTTTTTTTGCAGTTTCCAGTTTCTAGCCACTACAAAAAGGGCTGCCACAAACATTCTTGCACATGTGGGTCCCTTTCCCTCTTCTAAGATCTCTTTGGGATATAGGCCCAATAGAAACACTGCTGGGTCAAAGGGTATGCACAGTTTGATAACTTTTTGAGCATAGCTCCAAATTGCTCTCCAGAATGGTTGGACCCGTTCACAGTTCCACCAACAATGTATTAGTGTCCCAGTTTTCCCACATCCCCTCCAACATTCATCGTTATCTTTCCCTGTCATTTTAGCCAATCTGACAGGTGTGTAGTGGTACCTCAGGGTTGTATTAATTTGCATTTCTCTGATCAATAGTGATTTGGAGCAACTTTTCATATGACTAGAGATGGTTTTAATTTGATCCTCTGAAAATTGTCTGTTCATATCCCTTGACCACTTATCTATTGAAGAGTGGCTTGAATTCTTATATATATGAGACAATTCTCTATATATTTTAGAAATGAGGCCTTTATCAGAACCATTAAATGTAAAGATGATTTCCCAATTTGATGCTTCCCTCCTAATCTTGTCTGCATTTGTTTTGTTTGTACAGAAACTTTTTAACTTAATATAATCAAAATTATCCATCTGGTGTTCAATTAGGAGTTCCAGATCTTTGGACATAAATTTATTCCTTCTCCACAGGTCTGAGAGGTAAAATATATAGTTCCTCTAACTTGTTTACAAAATCACTCTTTATATCCAGATCATGAACCCATTTAGATCTTATCTTGGTATGTGGTGTTAGGTATGGGTCAAGCCCTAATTTCTTCCACACTTGTTTCCAATTTTCCCAGCAGTTTTTGCCGAATAGTGAGTACTTATCCCAAAAACTGGGGTCTTTGGGTTTATCAAACACTAAATTGTTAAGGTTATTGCCTAGATTGTCCTGATAACCTATCCTGTACCACTGATCGACTGCTCTATTTCTTAGCCAGTACCAAACGGTTTTGATGACCGCTGCTTTATAATATAGTTTTAGATCTGGTACAGCAAGGCCAACTTCATCTGCCTTTTTTTTCATTAATCCCCT
>JAJPUD010000964.1:321674-358307 GCA_023553655.1 Myrmecobius fasciatus
TGAACCAGCCCTGCATCCCTGGTATAAATCCTACTTGGTCATAGTGTACTATCCTGGGGATGATTTTCTGTAATCTCATTGCTAATATCTTATTTAAAATTTTTGCATCAATATTAATTAGGGAAATTGGTCTATAGTTTTCTTTCTCTGTTTTCACCCTACCTGGTTTAGCTATCAGCACCATATCAGTCTCATAGAAGGAATTTGGCAGTATACCTTCTGTCCGTATTTTCTCAAATAGTTTGTATAGTATTGGAATTAATTGTTCTTTGAATGTTTGGTAGAATTCACATGTAAATCCATCTGGCCCTGGAGATTTTTTCTTAGGGAGTTGGTTAATAGTTTGTTCTATTTCTTTTTCTAATATGGGGCTATTTAAATAATTTATATCCTCTTCTGTTAACCTGGGCAATCTATATTTTTGTAGATATTCCTCCATTTCATTTAGATTATCAAACTTACTGGCATAAAGTTGGGCAAAGTAACCTCTAATTATTGCTCTAATTTCCTCTTCATTGGAGGAAAGTTCTCCCTTATCATTCTTGAGACTAACAATTTGATTTTCCTCTTTCCTTTTTCTTATCGAATTAACTAAAGGCTTATCTATTTTGTTGGTTTTTTCGTAGAACCAACTCAGTTTTATTTATTAATTCAATGGTTTTCTTATTTTCAATTTTATTAATTTCTCCTTTTATTTTTAGAATTTTCAATTTGGTATTTAATTGAGGGTTTTTAATTTGTTCTTTTTCTAGTTTTTTTTTAATACTAAGCCCAATTCATTGATCTTTTCTTTCTCTATTTTATGCAAGTAAGCATCAAGAGATATAAAATTGCCCCTTATAACCGCTTTGGCCATATCCCACAAATTTTGGTATGTTGTCTCCTTATTGTCATTCTCCTGGATGAAATTATTGATTGTGTTTATGATTTGCTGTTTCACCCATTCATTCTTCAGGATTAGATTATTTAATTTCCAATTAACTTTTGGTTTATTTTCTCCTGGCCTTATATTGCATGTGATTTTTATTGCATCATGATCTGAAAAAGATGCATTTACTATTTCTGCCTTTCTGCATTTGATTTTGAGGTTTTTATGCCCTAACACATGGTCAATTTTTGTATAGGTTCCATGGACTGCTGAGAAAAAAGTAAACTCCCTACTGTCTCCATTCAATTTTCTCCATAAATCTATCATATCTAACTTTTCTAACAATTGGTTTATCTCCCTAGTTTCTTTCTTGTTTATTTTGTGGTTTGATTTATCTAATTCTGAGAGAGCAAGGTTGAGATCCCCCACTAGTATAGTTTGGCTGTCTATTTCTTCTTGCATCTCTCTTAATTTCTCCCCTAGGAATTTGTGTGCTATTGCACTTGGTGCATATATATTTAGTATAGATATTGCTACATTATCTATGGTACCCTTTAATAAAATATGATTTCCTTCCTTATCTCTTTTGATTAGATCTATCTTAGCTTTTACTTGATCTGAGATAAGGATTCCTACCCCTGCTTTTTTTGTTCACCTGAAGCATAATAGGTTCTGCACCAGCCTTTTACCTTCATCCTATATGTGTCACTATGTTTTAGATGTGTTTCTTGTAGACAACATATTGTGGGATTCTGATTTTTAATCCAGTCTGATATCCGCTTCTGCTTTATGGGAGAGTTCATCCCATTCACATTCACAGTTAGAATAACTAATTCTTTATTTCCTGCCATCTTATTTACCCAAGGTATGTTTCCCCTTTCCTTTCCCCTTTCTCCCTTCTCCCCTCCTCAGTAATTTGCTTTTGATGACCCCCTCCCCCAAACAATACTCCACCCTTTAGGTCCCCTCCCCCTGTTTTTACTCCTTTCCTCTGATTCTTCTATTTTCCCTTCTATTAGTTTATCCCTTTCTTTTCCTCCTTTCCCTCCCACTTCCCTCTAGCAACAGACAAGTTTCTATGTGAAAATCAAGTGTCTGATATACACTTTTAGAGCCCAACCTGATGAGAGTAAGATTTACACAATGCTCATCTCCCTCCCCTCTTTCTCTCAATTATATTAGGTTTTCTTTGCCTCTTCAAGTGATTTTACCTTGTTTTTACCTCCTTTTTTTAGATCTTATTTTACCACTTTTTTCCCTCTTTTCCCCAGTATGACAACCTTTCCCCCTCTAGTTCTCTTTTTCATATTATCAAAGTAAAATGTAGTTCATTATATCCGCAAACTTTAAGTATCCCCCTACCTAGTAAAAATAAAGTTATCAAGAGTCTTTTCCTTTTTACCTTTTTATGTATCTCTGAGTTCTGTGTTTGGATGTCGAATTTTTTGTTCAGATCTGGTCTTTTCATTAGAAATAAGTGAAATTCACCTATATCATTGAATGACCATCTTCTTCCCTGGAGGGTAATGCTCATTCTAGCTGGATAGGTTATTCTTGGCTGTAATCCAAGTTCCTTTGCCCTTTGGAATATCTGGTTCCAGGCCCTTCGATCCTTCAATGTGGAGGCTGACAGATCGTGTGTGATTGTAGTTATTGATCCTCGGTATTTGAATTGTTTCTTTCTAGCTGCTAGCAGAATCTGTTCCTTGGTGCTATAGTCCTGAAATTTAGCCACGATATTCCTTGGGGTTTTAATTTTGGGGTCTCTTTCAAGAGGTGATCGGTGAATTCTTTCAATGGTGATTTTGCCTTCTGATTCTACAATCTCAGGGCAGTTTTCTTTCAGGATTTCCTGGAAGATAGTGTTTAGATTCTTTTTTTCATCATGACTTTCAGGAAGTCCAATAATTCTTAGATTGTCTCTCCTAGATCTATTTTCCAAGTCAGTTGTTTTTCCTAGGAGATATTTCATATTTTCTTCTAATTTTTCATTTTTTGTTTTTGTTTGACTGATTCTTGAAGTCTTATTGAGTCATTCACTTGCATTTGTTCAATTCTTGTTTTTAAAGTGTTGTTTTCTTCAGTTACCTTTTTAAGCTCCTTTTCTAACTGGCCAATTTGTTCATTGCACTCTTTTTCCACTTCACTAATTTTATTTTTCAATAAATTGGTGTCTTTATCATATCTCTTTTGGAGGGCTTCTTGCACTGACTTCAGTTTATTTTCCCATTTATCCTCCAACTCTCTTTTGAGATTCTGTATGCAATCTTCCAGAAAGGCCTTTTGAAAAGGGAACCAGTGATGGTCCTTAATAACATCCTCTGAAGTTTTGTCTAAAGGAACCTCAGAATCTGGGGTCAGCCCTTCTCTGTCTCGATAAAAGCTGTCTATGGTGAGAGCTCTCTTTTGCTTCTTCATTTTTTTTTTAAACAGCGTGTATATCTCTTTAAGGTTTGGAAAAACCTCGGCTAAAGCTCCTTGCCCTGGGGCAATTTGGTGAATTAATGTAAGGTGCTGGACCGGTGGGGGCTAAGACTAAATCCGAATTACTCCTTAAACAAGGCAAGTCTGCCAGAACACCTGCCCCCAATCCGGGCAGAGTGTCCCGAGTGCCTCAGATAAACTCCAGGTGTTTGGAGTTTGGAGTTTGGAGTTTTTGCCACAATGAGCTGAGTCCCACCCTCACTTCCAGCGTACACCACTCTTTATCCCTCTGTCCAAGATAGACAAACCTGATGTGAAGTTCTTCAGAGGTATCAGCAAGCAGTATCCAAGTATTTCTAAATTCGTTGACTTGAAGATCAGTTCAGAGGCTTATTTTATTGTTGATTTGAGAGAAGATTGGAGGAGACGCAGAGTCACGTTTTCACTCCACCATCTTGGCTCCGCCCCTGGGAAATCTGGTGTATGAATGTTATAGAATATTATTGTTTTATAAGAAATGATCAGCAGGATGATTTCAAAGAGGCCTGGAGAAACTTATAGGAACTGATGCTAAGGGAAATAAGTAGAACCAAGAGAACATTGTACACAGTAATAACAAGGTTATGTGATGATCAACTGTGATATGGCTCTTTTCAACAATGAGGTAATTCAGGCCAATTCCAATAGATTTGTGATGGAGAGAGCTATCTGCATCCATTTTTTTCTTTTTTCTTTTTCCTTTTTGATCTGATTTTTCTTGTGCAGCATAATAAATTTGGAAATATGTGTAGAAAAACTGCACATTTTTATCCTATATTGGATTACTTGCTGCCTAGGGGAGGGGAGCAGGTGGAAGGGAGGGAGAAAAATTTGGAACACAAGTAAATGTGTTCCAATGCAAGGGTGAATGTTGAAAACTATCTTTGCATGTATTGTGAAAATAAGCTATTATTTTTTTTTAAAAAAGGAAGGGAAAGCAGAGTGATACAAAAAAGGAAAGAAGGAAGAAAAATATAGATGCAAGTTAAAAAAAAAGAACAGGAAGAAATTCAGAAGGACATATAAACAAGGAGTATAATGCTAGTATCATTACATTAAATTAATATATATATAATTTATGGACATGTAAATATTAACAGCTATGTAATATATTCCTAGCTTCCACTTTCCAGACTTCTTTGTAGATGGGAAGGCTCACAGTTATTAATGAGTTGATAATTCACAAGAATAATGAAATTTGATTAAAAAAAAGACAGGACATGTCAAAATAACCACAAGTAAAAGAGTAGGCGAGATGGTAGAAACAGCACCAGTCTTGATGGCATGTGATGATTTTTTTTTTTGTTTGACTCTCTGGAAGGATGTCTGAGGAAGAAGGATTAGGCCTGCACTGATCAACCCAAGAAGGCAAAACTAAGAAAAATGGGTCAAAGTTGCTAGGAGACAAATTTAAGTTTAATGTAAAGAAAAGCTTCCATCGACCTTGAACTATCCAAAAGTAGAAGTGATCCCTCGGGAGGTAATACAGAATAAATCAGAGATCTTCAAGGGAAAGCTAGATAATTTCTTGTTCAAGATGGAGATTCTAATCTAGTTCAAGACAACCAAATTGCCTTGAAGATCATCTCTATGTGTATGAGTCTATAATTTAGTAATATCTGCCCTACTGTATCACAGGATTAGGAGGAGATAAGCACATTTTGCTATTTACACATGACCTATTATTAGTCCTGTTGCTATTATTGCTATGTCTCCTGAAGTCCCTTGCTAAGAAGAGAAGGCTGGATTCTGCATACATTATTTTGCTAGAGTGATAGGAGGCAGCTCTATGCTTTGAAAAGGGGGCGGGCTGTCATAGTCTCCCCTCTGACTCTCCAAAGGGTGAGGACAGCTAAATACCAGGCTGATTAGAGATTTCCCCAACACTAAGCCCTGTGAATCCTCTCCACTGGCTCCAAAGGGCTCTTCACCTGCCTTTGCCAGGTGGCTCTCAGTAGAAGCCGTGGAAGATGAGATTCTATACACGGCTGGTTCATTAGTTGAAGATGACATTGAACCACTCTTGCTTCTCAAGAGGCTGTGATTTCTCAGTAAAGACTCTTTCACAACAGTGATGGTGATTGTTAGTGTGTGAGGGTGAGTGTGTGCATTCACATGCATGTATACGTGACTTGTACTCATGGGAGACTCAGTACACCTACAGAGGGATGAGCATGCCATTTGAGGAGTCAAAGTATGAATAGATAACAGTGAACAAAGGTGAGTGTGTAAGCTGGGGAGACTGTGATCCGAATTATTCTCACCTCTTTTGCCATGAGAGTTACACTCCTTTGGCTTTTGGATTTGTCCAAGTCAAATTAATAAGTAATTATTAAAAGTATCAGGGACTTATGGATACAAAGAAAGGCAGATGACAGTCCTTGTTTTCTCCAATGGGAGAGATGACAAAGAACCACATGCCCTTCTTAAAATGCAGATCCACTCCCAGCCCCAGAAATATCCAATAAGGTTTTGGTGAATCAAAGGTCTTACATGAGGAACTGAGGAGCCTCAGTGTCACTATCTATAAAATGGACAACATAATAGCTGGGCTAGCTACTGAGAAGAAGCATTAAATAGTAGAGAGAGAGCCAAGCTTGGTAGAGGATCTGGATTTCAGTCCTTCCTATGATATACTACTTGTGGGACGATGGACAAGTCATTTAACTTTTGATGGTTCAGGCAACTTTGTAGACTGTGATTTATTAACAGTTGCCAGTATACATTGGTCCAGAGCAGAGGAAAGTAATTTATTAAGTATCACTGGGGATTCAAGGACAGCCATTACTTATTCTCACTCTCAAGGAGCCCACAGTTTAATGAAGAAGACAAAATACAAACAACTATGTACAAAGAAGATATAAACAGAATAAACTGAAGATAATCAACAGAAAGATAATACTAGCATTAAGGGAGATTGGGAAAAGTGGGGTTTTACTTGAGATCTAAAGAAAAGTGAGGAAGTCAGAAGAAAGCATTAAGAAGGAAGAGAATTATAGGTATGGGGGACAACCATTGAAAATACTGGAAATAGAGTGTCTTATGCAAAGGACAAGTCCCTGGATCACAGATTATGGAATGGGATAAGGTGCAGGGAGACTGGGAAAGATGAAAATGGGTCAGGCTAAAAAGGGTTGTAAAAGTCAAACAGGATTTTAGATTTTTATCCTGTAAGTAATTGGGAAGACACTGGAATTCATTGAGTATAAGAGTGCAATGTTAGATCTCTTTGATGAAAACAAGAACAAAAAGACTCGACCCAAATAGGATCATTATGGAGAATTTATGATTTTACAGATGAGGAAACCAAGGCCCAGAATGGATAAAAGATTTGCTCAACTCACACAGTAGTAAATGGAAGAGCTGAATCTGGAAGTTTAATCTAGTATAGTTTCTACTTCAGGATTTCTAGGAGATTCAAAAGTTAATTGGTTTTGATTTTGCTGAATGCTATTTTTCTTCTTCCTTTTAAAAACATTTCCTATTATACGGGATGTCTCTCTGGGAAGAGGGAGAGGAAGGCATACAAGGGGAAATTTAGACAATATAAAAATGAAAGATATCAATAAAATTTTATTGTAAGAAAGTAAATTGGTTTGTAAATCTAAAAAGTTAATATAAACATCAACAATTATAATGCTTATCATGTGTTGTCTCTTCCATCAGAATATGAGCTGGTTGAGAACAATGACTGTCAGATCGCTATAACTATCCTTGGCAGTGCTTTGCACATGCAAGTCACTTGATAATATTTTTTCATTCATTCATTCATATTTAGTAACCTTATATCTGTAATGTTTCCAATAATACAATATGGAGGATAAAAAGCCTTAGAGCAGAATTAGGGTTCAAGTGCTACATTGAACATGGTTATGTGAATATGGCCAAGTTATTTAAGATCTTAGCAGCCATAGTGGCACAATGGAAAGAATCATGGAACTTGTGTTCAAATCCCAGTTCTGACCCTTGTTTTAATAGGCCAGTGCCGTAACCTTTCCAGAACTCAGTTTCTTCATCTGTAGAATGGAAGAGTTAGATTTGGTGATATCAAGATCTCTTCTAGTTCTCAGGCTGATCCTATGAAATTATGTCATATGAGAGAAGGTGGAAGGCATGGAGAAAAGTGAGTCCAGGGAAGAGCAGATTTAACAGGAGGCATAAGAGCTGTCACTTAATATTTGAAGAGTTGTCACTGGGAAGTGGAAGCAGACTTCCCTTTGCTCTTGATGGCAAAAAATAGATCTAATGGACAAAAGTTACAAAGATAGAGTTTAGCTCAATTTGAAAAAAAAACTTTCTATCTCTCCCCCCATCCCCCCCACACTCACTTTTTTGCAGAGGCAGTGGCCTAGGGGTTTAGAACATCTCATACCTTGTCAGACTTAGTTGATATCTTAATTAACTTGGCGTTGCTGCTTTTTCCTCTTTTTCATTCTTTGTATAAGGGATGGCTCAGTAGGTAGCTGAAGGGGAAGAATCTTCCTGGTAATGAAAGTAATATAAAAATAAAAGATGTTGAAAAATTTTAAGAAACTTTCTAACTCTTCAGAGCTGTTCAGTGTTCAGTGTAGACTGCCTCACAGGTTGCAAGGTCCCCATCCCCTGAACTGTTCAAGCACAGAGGGAGGTGGCTATCTGCCTTTATTTTCCACAGGGGATGGTGGTGTAAAGGAAGGTCTTAGGATAATAGAATGAGAGCTGCAGGAAACTCTGGAGGTCATCCAGTCCAATTTCTTCATAGAGCAGATGAGGAAACTGAGGCTCAGAAAATGACGGTACTTATCTAGTCATTCAGGTCATCAAATGGCAGAACTGGAATTTAGACTCAGGCTCTCTGATAGAAAATCCAGAACTATTTTTTATGGGTCTTTCAATGGGACTTCTCATTTCCTTCCCAGCTTTCAGAAGCCATGATTCCAAGACTGCATGAGCCTCCCTTGTTTAGAACAGTCAAAGGTTCATTATGCCATTGATACTTTCCCTAGGGCTCTCTCCCCTCTCTGAGACTCTGTGTTTTATGTCTTAATTAAACTGAAAGAATCAGAATTGCTTTAACATCTGAAAGATCTGCCGGCGACAGAAGTTCCAAAGTAAGACTCATGCACTTTGGGCAGCAGAGGCTGCAGAGGGCAGGACTAATAGATTGGTAATGCTAAGAGCTCCTGGAACCTTCTCCAGCCTCACACTCATTCAGACTACTCAAAGGCTTTTTCACACTGAGATGGAATCAAATTACTTTTCATTTAAAATGTCAATCCATAAATCCCATGCACTTCAGCAAATCGCTTCCATATCCTCATGTAAGACTTGCCCTGGTGACGACCACTGGGGGAAAGTTCAGAAGGAAGGAGGAGGTTTCGGATTTTGTGGTACAAAGGAAAAAGCACTGGTCTCAAAGTCAGAGGAACTGAGTTCCTATCCTGCCTCTGACAGTCTTGGACTTACATTTTCTGGACTGTATGGAAATGACCAGTTCCAGGTCTACAATCCTATCAAACAACCAGAAGCAGAGGTGTGTTCTAATGATAACCAGCCTTTATAAGGTACCCACAAAGTGCCAAACACTTCACAAATATTTCATTTAACAACAGCACTGGGAGGGGATGCTACTGTTATCTTCATTTTACAGTTGAGGAAACCGAGGCAGACAGAGATTCGATGACTTGTCCAGGGACACAGTAAGTATCTGAGGATTGATTTGAACTCAGATTTTCATGACTCCAGGCATGAGGTTCCCTAGGATGAGTTTCCAAACATCTCCCCAGACTGGATACCAACATAAATTTAGAGCTTCATTTCTCCAACAATCTCCATATCCAAACTCTTCAGGCTGGTTTAGTTTATTTATTCATTCGTGAGATATCATGGTACTGGGGGAAAGAGCTGGATTGGATTTGACTCTTGGTGCTGCTACTTACTACCTGGTTATCTTTATAAATCACCAAATCCCCCTAGCACTCTGTAAAATTAAAGAGAGGGAAGGGTGGCTTGCAAGGTCCCTTTCATCTCTCCATCTATGTTTGATAACTATTTATTAAGTATTTATTAGTATTGTTGTGTACAAAGCCCTGTCCTGGGGGATAGACAGAGATAATTAAAACATGTCTGTGCCATCATAATAACAATAATTCACATTCAGATAGTGGTATAAGCTTTCCAAAGTGCTTTCTTTGCAACAGCCCTTGAAAATCAGTGATGAAAGTAGTGTGATCCCCATCCCCATTTTAAAATGAAGAAATGAAGTCTCAGAGAGGTTACAAGATTTAGTCATAGTCACAAAGCAAATAAAAATCAAAACTGGGTCTTGAATTCATCTTCTAGCCAGATGATCATTCTTTTATGCCTTAGTGTCTCTGAGCATCCTCTAAATCCTTGGCAATCAGGCCCTGCCTTGGCTAGCATCCTTCTTCCCTTGCCCCTTCCTCCACTACTTAGAACCCAATAAGGGATGCCTTGTAGAGGGAAGAGCACAGAGTTGGGACTGAGAAATGTGACCCTGTGCAAGTCACAGTCTATTTCTCTGTAAAATGAGGTGATTGGACCAGGGGGTCTCCAGGGTCTCTCCCACTTCTAAGAGCCCAGGGATCTGAGAATGTGTATTGACTCCTAAAATAGAGCTCATTCCAACTCTCTTCCATGCCATCTGCATTCCCAGCTCTACCCCCACTATCCCCTCTTCCTCTGAGAATCTCCTTAATTCTCTGTTCCAATTAGGCCCAGTCTGAGTGCATGTGCCCCCATCAGCAGATGCAGATTGGTAAGTGGTTGTGAAAGCCACTTAGGAAACTGTCAGGCTGAGGAGTGCCAGGGCAACAGCAGCAATCCTTAGGGAATGAAGGGCTCTGGTTCAGCTGCTCTGGTGTCTGATCCTACTGATGTGATGGACCTGAATTCTGCTATGGGGGAGGGGAATTGGATCACCTGATCCCACCCTCACCCCCATTCTGCACAAACAATGAGGGAAAGGACCTCACTCTTCCTTTTACTCTATTTCTCCCATCCAAACCTGCCAGGGATGAGGGGGAGGGATTGGACCTAGAATAGTGTTTCTCTTCTGCCAAGAAAAAAACTCCCTGTGGCTTCCAGCCATGCTATTGGAAGTCCCCTTGGGGTCATTTGCAGAGATCTGGGCTCAGCCTTCCCCTAGCTTCTGATAGATGCAAGCAGTTTATTAGCCTGTGTCAGCCCCTTAGACTAAACTCTAAAGGCTCAAGTGATGTTATCACAATCAAAGCAACCCCCTAACTAGTTTTTAAGTCTTTAGTTTCTCCCCTTCCAGTCCATTCTGCACATGCTATCACAGTAAACTTTTTTTTTAATTTAATTTTATTTGCAAAACATATGTATGGGTAATTCTTCAACATCAACCCTTACATAGCTTTCTGTTACATATTTTCCCCCCAACTCCCCACCCCTCCCCTAGATGGCAGGATACCCACTACGTGTTAATTATGTTAAAATACTTGGCAAATCAAATATATGTATACATATTTCCAAACTTATCATTGTTGTGCAAGAAAAATCGTATCTACACAGAAGACATATCAGATAAAGGAAACACTATGTAAGCAAACATCAATCAGAAGTATGAGAATGTTATGTTGTGGTCCGCATTTCACATCCCTCTCTCTGGGTCTATATGGTTTTCTTCAGTGAACAACTGGAAGTGGTTTGAAACATTTCATTGTTGAAGAGAGTCATGTCCATCAGAATTGATCATCATATAGTATTGTTGTTGCCGTGTATAATGATCTTCTGGTTCTGCTCATTTCACTCAGCATCAGTTCATGCAAGTCTCTCCAGGCCTCTCTGAAATCGTCCTGCTGGTCATTTCTTACAGAACAATAATATTCCATAATATTCATATACCATAATTTATTCAGCCATTCTCCAATTGAAGGGCATCTATTCAATTTCCAGTTTCTAGCCACTACAAAAAGGGCTACCACAAAACTTGCACATGTGGGGCCCTTTCCTTCCTTTATGATTTCTTTGGGATATAAGCCCAATAGAAATGCTGCTGGGTCAAAGGGTATGCACAGTTTGATAACTTTTTGAGCATAGTTCCAAATTGCTCTCCAGAATGGCTGTATCCGTTCACAGCTACACCAACAACGCATTAGTGTCCCAGCCTTCTCACATCCCCTCCAACATTCATCATTAACTTTTCCTGTCATTTTAGCTAATCTGACAAGTGTCACAGTAAACTTTTAAGTGTACAGGTTAATGCTCTATCCCTGAGTTTTCAATGGCTCCTCACTGTCCACAAGGCAACAGAGAAACTTTTTAGCCTGGCATTATAAGCAGCAAGGTGGTGCAGCGGATGGAGTGTCAAGTTTGGAGTCAGGAAGACCTGAGTTCAAATGTAGCCTCAGACACTCATTAGGTAAGTGACCCTGGTCAAGTCCCTTAACCCTGCTTGCCTCAGTTTCCTCACCTGTAAAATGAACTGAAAAAGGAAATTACAAACCACTATAGTATCTTTACCAAGAAAATCCCAAATGGGGTCACAAAGAGTCAGAAGTAACTGAACAACAATAGCAACAAAATATATACCCTCCATAACCTAACTTCGATTGACCCATTAGGATGTAAACTCCAAATGAGTAGCAATTGTTTAATTCTTTGTACTTTTATTTCCAATGCTGAACATGGTACTTGGCACATAGTAATCACTTAATAAATATTTGTGTTTTGTTTAAAATAAATCTATTATTTATTTATTTTTGTTTCATTTTTTAAAATTGAGTTCCAAATTCTCTCCTTCTTTTCTACCCACCCAAACCTATTGAGAAGATAAAGTAAAGTGATATCAATTATATGAAATCAAACCAGATTTCCACTTATAAATATTTGTTGGTTTGACTTTCTAGATTTGTGTCTAGAAACTGACCCCAAACTGAAGCTTTAACCAGTCACAGATAGAGATTTTTAAAATGATTTTGGGGGAATTGGTTTCTAATCCTAGCTTTGAGGTTATTAACTTGCAGGGTGACCTTGAATAATATTTTTGGCTTTTCTGCGCCTCAGCTACTTTTATCCATAAATTGAGGGGGGGTGGTAAATTCAGGGATCTTTAGGGACCTTTCTTATTTGGATATTCTCTGTTTTAAAATTCCTCCCAGCTTTCACAATTCTGTTTTAAGGTATTTTCCAGTTCAGACATTCTATGTTCTAGGGCTCCTCCCAGCTCTCATTGTTTGAGCCCCCTTATGTTTCCAGCATTCTATATTCTAAGATATCCTCTACCTCTAGTGTTCAGATTTGTGATTTTATTCCCCTACACAAGTCTGCCATTCAAACAAGACCAATCACCTACCTACCCTCTCCCCAACTCCCATGTTGTAAAAGAGCTTCTTGTATAACTCTGAGATTCCATGATGGTGTGGGATTCTGTCACTCCCATGGTCTATAACTACCAGCTTATATCCTAGCCCTGATTCTTTGACTGTCTCTACTCCAGGCTCTGACTCCTAGCCTTGTCCCTGACATGATTCCTAATAGAATTCAACTCTAGAAGTTTTGCTGGTACCATGACCCTGGCCTTGGTCTCAGGCTGTCTTCTGTCCATGGTGCTGAGAAGAGAGGCGAGAGTAAGAGCATCTTCAGAGTGATCTTGTCTTCCCTGCCTTACAGTCAGCCCAACTCTCTCCAGCCTGGCTCACAGAAAGTGGCAGCCTCAGTCATTTCCCGGCTCCACAGCTGGCCACACTCTCCTGCCTTTCCCGTCAGGGGTTTGGAAACCAGTCTCTGAACCTGACAGTCCTGTGCCGTGAAATGTAATCTCGTCTCCTTGGCTCAGCAGGTGACCCAAGGTGGTGAGTAACCATGGAAACTGTGGTGTCAGGCAGCATGGGAGCTGACAGGGGATGAAGTAGCTCTGTACTAAACACCTGGGCTGGTCTCTTGCCCAGGAATCATTGCCCATTGGTCCATAACAGGCCACAATGGCAGTGTCTTAGAATGTAAAAAATTATGCTTTCAGTGCCCTGGGCAGGGAGAGTTTCCTCATAGGAAAATTCCCAAAGGTTCCATTCCAGTGAGACTTATCACCTAAAAATGTGAACACAGACTTAAGGGAGGCTTCTAGCTTTTTGCCTAAATCCTAAAGAAATTCTTCAGCCAAAGCTTGGAGCTCCCAAAGCTAAGTGATCCCGGAGAGTATTGAGATAGGAACATGTAATTCCTCAACTCTTCTTCAGTGGCTATAACAGAGGCAATTGTGTTTGCATTAATCAACTTTGTTCTGTTCTTTGGACACAAATCTGAACTCCAGATATGGCCTAAACCTTTACACTAGCCAGATAGAAAATTGGTTCTGTAGTCACAGACTGGAGACTGATTTCATTCATCCTGTCCAGAGAATGAAGACTAACACTGGACATACAATGATTCAATAATACAAGTCATCGACTGCCCTATCCTCTGGCTGTCCTCATCATACCCTTTCCCTTCTCCCAATTTAACACTTTGGGAATTTCTAAATCAACTTTCAGACTGCTGACCCTCCAGTCACAGATGCAGATATCTAGGAAGTGGGAGAGAATGAGTAGTTCCTGCATTGACCTAATTTGTGGATGACTCTATTTCCCTCAGGCCACCCAAAAACTAAGAGGCCATGGACAGTCCAAATATACAGCAAAAGAAGCCTACACTCTATAGGATCTATTTGGAGATGCCAAAATGGCTTCCTCATTCAAGAAAGCACCCTTCCATCCATATTTTGGACAGCCCCAACTAAGGAGTCTAGGAAAATAGTACAGGCTTAAAAATCTCTATCAGGAAAATGGGATACTTTCATCTGCTCCAAGGGCCGCGCTGGGGAGCTGCTGGGTCCTGCTTTGCTGAGTGATCCATAAGAGTAGCCAGACTGTCTGAAGGATATGATGCTGATCAGGGCCATCTCCACCTGCAGCATGACACCATTCCCCACTTTCCCAGCTCAATGAGTAATTCAGAAAAATGCATTTTATCTGGGTCATTAAATCCCTAATTAATTTGGATAATCAACCTTCTCCTATGGGTCTTAAGTTTAAGGCTGAATGCCATGATGACAGCAAGAAATGAGGCACAGGGGTCCTGCTCATCCTTCCTTCTTCTCTCTCATATAATCACCCCAGTCCTAGAAGCATTTATGTTCAAGGCAGGAAATATGAAGATAAAGTAAAAATACAGAAGCAATACCTACCTGCAAGGAGATAACATTATACTAGGGAGATGTAGTACGTAAAATAGAGATGTAAATACTTGAAAAAAATATTTGTAACTAGGGAGATGGATAAGAGGGCACATGACCTGACTCTTGAGGGAACCTAGGGAAACTGTGTGGCTGCTTTCATTGACTCCCCTCAAGCCCAGGTTTTTATCTCTTCCCATTTGGCTTGTTACCATACCCTCCTAACAGATTTCCCTGCCTTCATTCAGTTTCAACTCTATCTAATATGTAAAATATATTACCACCATGTTACCCTTTCTAAAGCCCAACTGGCATCACATCTTTCCCCTGACAAAGAGCCTTCAATGATCCCTATGTCTAAACTCCACAATCTGGCTTTAATCTCCTGCTCAAACACCTTTAATAGCTCCCTATTTATCATTGCATTATAACTAAATCCCTCAACTTGCCATGGCCAGGCTCCATGCTCACACTACCGATCCCAGCTTTATTTACAATTCCTCCACTTCTGTCCAGCTTTCTCATTGTCCTCAGCACATCCTATGGCCAATTTTACTTCTACCTCTTAAATAAATACCACCAGAATTTCAAGGAAGCCCTGGCCCCGATCCCAAGTTCTCCATGCAACCTTCTCTGATGACTTCTGCCAATGTTGATCTCTTCCTTCTCTGAACTACAAAGCTTTTACCCTCAGCACTCCACAATTTATTACTCAATTATACCTTGCCTTGTATTATTCTCTAATTGTTTCATACACGCAAGTTTCTTTGCCAGTCTGTGATCTCCTCAAGGGCAACACCCTGTTTCCTCCTTTTCCTGGCTCACCCTCTTTTTGGCTCCCCTTCAGCACCTAGCACAGGGCTAGGGAAGGGTACTATGCTCAATAAATCATACTGATTAAATGTTAGAATGACTAAGAGTTCTTGCCAGCATCAAGCAGAAAGTTGGAGGCAGGATTAAACCCGCAGCCTTGGGTGGTTCTTCAATGATGAATTCAGCCCCTCTCACTCCTGTATTTTTGCACCTCTTTTCTCACCGTCTCTATGGAGGGAGCTTGGCTCCAGCTAGGTGGTACCTGAATCTCTCCTTGTCCTCTTCCTTTAGGAGTGGGGTCTACTCAATGCAGTTGAACAAAACACTTGTAACACGAAAGACCCTAGACTAGATGTTAATGATGCAAGAACAAGAATAAACCAGTACTTGTTTCAAGGAGCTTCCATTCTAGGAGTCTTCAGAACTTTAGAACGCCATATTTTGAATCCCCATCATGGGAAAGTGTCCAGAAGTTTAGAAGATATTTGGAGGTAATGTCACAAAGGATCCAAATCATAGAAGAGAGGAGGGAGAATAAGCCTCCTAAGGGCTATGAGTAGTTCTGCTATTCAGGGATGGCTATCAATAGAGAGAAAATTTGACGGGGGGCTGAGGGAGCCTCTATCTCAAAATAATTTCCCTATATATGCATCAGTTCTTGTAATTTCCACAGTACATTGGGTTAAATTGTTTGTGGCTAGCCCTAAGAGGGGAAATACAGAGAGAGCTCATTAACACATTAAACATAAAAATTGGACGGGTGGTTTTATTTTTGTATAGGGAACTTCTGGGCTGGGAAACTCCCTCTTCTAATATAGGTCAGCACCTTCTCTTCAATTTATAGTCTTAGAATATAAAAGGGTTAAATAACCGACTTAGATCTTCATGACTTTGAGGTCAGGTCTCTACTCACTAAACCATACTGCCTCTTCATTGACTGGATCATGGATTCTGAGGACCTGAAGTCCAGGGAGATTTTGTTCACATTCTGTGTTGGTTAGGGGCCAGGTCTGTCACCCAACAAAGTGTCCCCTGCAATAAAGGAACAATGGGGAGGGGAGGAGATGGCAGGATTCCAGTAGAGAGGTAAGGGGAAGATGTATAGACCTTGGAGCCTGAATTGGGCTGTTTGCCCAGGCTTAACCAGGCTGAATGATAGAATCAATGAATCTCAAAGTTAGAGGGCATCGTAAAGGCCATTTAGTCCAACATGTATGTACCTGGACAGGAGTTTCCTTCCCAGCCTTCCTGACAATTGGAACTCACTTGAAGACCTCCAGGGCTAGGGAACTTTCTCCCTCCCGAAGCAGCTTGTTTTTGGAGGGCTCTAATAGAAGATCCATCTTTATGTCGTCTTCCTATAATTTCTACCCGTTGCCCTCTGATGCCATATTAAAAAACCTTCATTTTAAATATAAAGAGGGAAAGGTCCTTTAAGAGCCAGCTTCCTCATTTTTAACAGATATGGAAACCAAGGCTCATAGAGAGGAGTTATTAAGATTTAGAGCATATAATTAGATCAAACACTTCAGATCCAGCCCTTTCCCCAACTGCAATGTGCTGATTCACATCTCACAGTATGAAGTTCCCCTAAGACAAGAATGAATCAGAGCCATTTTTTCTGCTCCCCTCCACAAAGGGCAGAAAAGTCAAGTCACTCAAGCTTTAGGGACTTGGTGTCAAGAAAGGCAGGAGGGGCCATGGAGCAGTAGGGATTCTGGCCCCATTCTCTCCCAGCCAGTCTGCTGAATTCCCTGCTCCAGTGAGCATCACACTCTCTGCCTCCCCCCTCCCCTCTTGCCTCCAGAATAGAGCAGAGCCATAATCCCACGAAGCGCTTGCCAGCTTGGTGGTGAGTCACTCGGGAGACAATGAGACCTAAAGCCCCATTTTCCTGGAAGGGGAGAGGCAGCTGCAACCCATCCCAGCATCCTCCAGGCCCAGCTCAAGCTTCCAGCAGTGTCTGACCAGTGAGGAGAAGCTAATCACTGCCTCCCAGAGCTGACCTGACCCTACCAAGACCTAGAAGGCTTTGCTGGGTTTCATTCCTCCCTCCTCTTTGCCCCTCCCCTTTTAGGGTATTAAAAACTGGAATTATTAAAAGGAATTGTTCAAACCCTTTAATTAGCTCAGAAGATAAATTCTTCCCCTTGCCCACAGGTCACGGCCATCAGCGGCTATTTATTAGCTGCATTGATTGAGAAGAACAGCCAGTAAATGGAAATAAATTGAATTCTATGGCAAAGAGGATTCTGTACAGGCTATTAATGTAAGACAGGAGGGCTTAGCAATTGCTCACATTTTTTTTATTTTTTGCTGCTGCTGCAACCAGACGTTTTCAGTCAATGGAAGCACTAATGCTTTTTAGCTGGTGGGGATATTAACAGAGCCTTCCTACCAGCTCATTTATTGTGGATTCCTAGGGAGTAGCAGGGGAAGAGAAGAGGCAGCTAATGCTGGGGTATAGACCCTACTGTTGATTTATTCATTCATTCACTGACTCGCTCCTGTATTTATTCAAACATTTATTAGATGCCTACTGTGTGCAGAGTAATGATTCAGAGAACTCCCCCTCCCCCTTCCTCCTGACCCCAGATGGAATAAAATCATACCATCTTGCTTGTTTTCATTTATTTTTATTTTATTTTACTCATATATTTATTCAAACATTTATTAGATGCCCACTGTGTGCAGAGTATTCTCCCTAAGGTAAGAAGAGCCATACCTATTTTTAATGATTCAGAGAACTCCCCCCTCCCTTCCTCCTGACCCCAATTGGAATAGAATAATACCATCTCGCTTGTTTTTATTTATTTTTATTTTATTTTACTCATGTCTTTATTCAAAAATTTATTAGCTGCCTACTGTGTGCAGAGTATTCTCCCTAAGGTAAAAAGAGCCATACCTATTTTTAGTGATTCAGAGAACTCCCCCTCCCCCTTCCTCCTGACCCCAGATGGAATAGAATCATACTATCTCGCTTATTTTTAAAATAACATTTTTTCCAATTGCATGAAAAGACAATTTTAAAGATTCATTTAAAATTTTTTTTGAATTCTAAATTCCCTCCCTTCTTTCCCTCCCATCTCCCTCCCTGAGATGGTAAGCAGCTTGATATAGGTTATACACATGCAATCATCATGTTCTTTTAAGACGGGGTCTTAAATGGTCCTTAAGAATATCAATGTCAAATTGAGTGTGGACATAGAATTGGCTTAGTCCTTCGAGTTCAGACACTGGAGCTCAAGAGATCTACCAGTAGGATTGCTCCACCAAGCCCAGCCTCTGTCCTAGGTCTGTCCTAGCAAAGGCTGGGAAGGTTTAGAGAGATTTCTCCTTTAGGGAAGATAATTCTGGAAGGCCACAGATATACCTTCCATTTCTACTACTCTTTGTTTCCATAACTAGGAGGGCTATTTGACTATGGGACGGCAGAACATAAAATATCAGAACTGAATGAGTCCTTAGAAAAGAGAATGTCATAGCCGGGATGGAACACAGAACGGATTCTCCACACACACACATAATCCACCTCAGTGTTACAGATGAAGAAACTGAGGTCCAAGGAAGCAAAATGTTTTGCCAAAGAAAAGAGAAATAAAAGGAAGCATGATAAGGAAGAGCATAATAAGAATTATTAAAATTTAAAAATCACAAAAAGTCAAGAAAAAAAGAAGCACTAACATCTAGTGCTGTCGGGTTTATTATTTTTTTTCATGCTGTCATCCTATGAGATGAATGTCAGGGACTTCTGTGTAATTAAGTACCAGATGAATGGTAGAGACTGTAAATGTTACAGGAGTTCAGAGGAAGGACAAATCGTGGTGGGAGGCAGCTTGGTGGGATGAAAAGAGATGAGGAGTTATGAGACTGGGGTTCAAGCCCCATCTCCAGCTGTCAAACATGATCTTGACCTTTCCAAAGGTGGAGAGAGTTCAAGATGGAAGGGACTTTTAACACCAGCCAGACCAATGCTCTCATTCAATAAAAGGGGAAAGTGAGGTTCAAGGACATGGATGATTTATGAGAGATTACATGAGTAATGCATATGTGCATGTGTGTATATGGGCATGTGTGTGTGTGTATATGTATGTCCAATCTATAGATCCCAGGCTCTCTAGACCCAAAGTTCCATTCCATACCACTTCTTTTTTTTTATATATATAAAGCTTTTTATTTGCAAAACATATGAGTGACCTTTCAACATTGACCTTTGCAAAAACTTTTTTTTCCCAAGCTTTTCCCCTCCTTCCCCCCACCCCCCACTCCTAGATGACAGGTAATCTAATACATGCTAAATAGGATAAATTATATACATTCCATACCACTTCAACATGGAAAACACACTATCTATGTTTCTTAAGGAATTCCTTAACAACAAACCTGTAGGGCCGGTGATACAAATGTTTTAGTACCCATTTTATGGATATTGCCATGGTGTGGTTGTGACATCCTTCCTCCCCTTCCCTTCCCTTTCCCCAAAGTCTTGCCTGCATCCTAGTATCTCTCTCAATGCATTCTATCTTTTCTTAGACTCTTTCCATACTGACTTGGCTCAGTAGATAATCATGTAGGTCTCTTCCTGGGTTTTTCAATAAAAAAGAAGGCATAAGCATACATAAACACTGTTCTTCAGTACTATCTGATTCTCCATGACTTCATTTGGTGTTTTCTTGGGAAAAATACTGGGAGGGGTTTGCCATTTTCTGCTGCAGCTCATTTTACAGATGGGGAAACTGAGGCACACAGGATTAAATGGCTTGTTCAGGGTCACACAGCTAGTAAGTGTCTGAAGTTGGATTTGAACTCATGAAGATGAATTTTCCTAATTGTAAGCACAGAGCTCTATCCACTGTACCACCTATATATATGGGCAAATTGAGACTTAAATATTAGGTAACTAGCCTGAGTTCCCATGGAAATAGCAGGTTTTGGAGGTAGGGTGGTGTTTGAAGGCAGATCTTCCTGATTCAAGGTCTAGTCATCTTTCCAATCTTCCAAAGCCACCTCATCCTGGGCTAATTAAGGCAGCATCTGATTTCATAAAGTTTGTACAGTCTTTCTAGAGGGTTGCAACATATTCTAATGAACATACTGTAATTATACAATAAAAATAGTTCACTAGAGAATATGTGAGCATAAAAAGGAAGATACAAGTACTATGTGGGGTCTGAGGAAGGAAAGACCGATTCTATTAGTTATCTAATTTGTACTGATGTTTGAACTAATAGTGCTATTTTTCTAGGAAAGCATAACTAATGGGATCGTGTGTTTTACGCTTCAACCTCAGTTCATAGATTCAGAACTGAAAAAGGCCTTAAAAGTCTTTATTTTGCAAATGAAAAAAATGGGCTCAGAGAATTTAAGGAACATGTTCAAACCTCACAGGGCTTTGTTCAGAGGAACTGGATTTGAATTCCAACTCTGCAACTTAAAAGCTATAGAACCTTATAGAAGTCATTTCCCCTTGGCAGGGTTTACCTAATGAAGTCTTAATTGCCAAAAGCTCATGGCCTTTTCTCAAACCATCCTTCTTAATCTCCCTTTACCATTTGGTGCTGTTGACCACACCCTCTGGATTTGGATCCTGTTTTCCCTTGATTCTCCATTTATTTGCTCTTTCTCAATATGCTTTACTTGATTTTCATCTATAATCATGCTCTATTACCAAGGGAATGTCCCAAAGGTTTGTTCTAGGTCCTCTTCTCTTCTTTCTCTATTCTCCCCACTTTCTGTCTCTCTGTCTCTTGTGTCTCTCTCCCCTTTCACTCTCTATTCACTGTCTTCTTTCTTACTCTTTCTTTTTCACTCACTCTCTTCTCTTCTCCTTCCTCTTTACCTCTCTCCTCTCTTACTCTCTCTCTCTCCCTTTCCTTCTTTTTTCCTTTCTCCCTCTCTCCTCTGTTTCTATCTCTGTCTGTGTCTCTCTATTTCTTTGTCTCTGTTTCTCTGTGTGTATCTCTGTGTTTCTGTCTCTGTCTCTATCTCGGTGTGTGTCTCTCTATTTCTCTCTGTATCTGTGTGTGTGTGTGTGTGTGTGTGTGTGTGTGTGTCTTTCTCTCTCAAATCTCTTCAGTTCCCACGGGTTTAATTATCATCTCTTAGCAGATGTTTAGTTCTATATTTCCAGCCCCAGTCTCTCTCTCTCTCCTGAGCTTCAGTCCCATATTGCCAGCTGCCTGCATTGCAAACTGGAAGTTCTGTTGAAATTTGAAACTCAATGTATCCAAAATCAAGCTCATCTTTTCTCCTCAAACTCATCCCTCTTTCAAACTTTTTTCTAGTTCTCCCAAGAGTATGACCATCTTTCCAGTGACCCATATTTGCAGCCTTAGTGTCATCCTCAATTGCTAACTCTCATTCACTCCCATATCTAGTCAGTCACCAAATCTTATTATTTCTCCCATCACAAGAAAACCCTCAATCCATTCTCTGCTCTCTACCCATAGTTCCCACTCTAGTTCAGGCTTTCATAGCTTCTCACCTAAACTATTGCAATAGCCTCCTAACTGGTCTCTCAGCTTCAAGTCTTTCTCCATTCCACTCTACCCTATCCTTAATCCAGCTGCCAAAGTGATTTCCCCAAAGCATATGACCCGGTTACTTCCCTTACTCAACAAACTTTTTTTGTTGTTTTTGCTGAGTTGTTTCAATCATGTCCAGTTTTTTCCATGACCCCATTTGGGATTTTCTTGCCAAAGTCTGTAGCAATTTCCTTCTCCAGTTTATTTAACAGATGAAAAAAACTGAGATAAACAGGGTTAAGTGACATGCCCAGGGTCACATAGCTAGTAAGTATCTTAGGCCAAATTTGAACTTCCTAACTCCAGGCCCAGCACTCCATTCACTGCACCACAATCTGAACCTACTATACAGTATTATGTTCTACAAATACTATAATTCATCCAGCCAAACAGACATTCTCATTGCTCCTAATACAAGACATTCAGTCTCTCACTTCCATTTCTTTGCACTGTTTATCACCATGGGGATATGTATGCTCCCTCAATTTTATTTCTTAATTGGCAAAATCCCTTTTCTCATACCTTTAACCATTCTTTAGTTTTCTTCAAAACTCAATTTTGTATATAAAACTTTTCTTGATTTCCCCAAATACAAGTACCTTTTAAAAACAAAATTACCTTGTATTTCTTAGAGAGTATTTACATATATGCATTATATATACATATATGCATATTATATATATATATATGTTCTTGCTTTTTTCCTTGGATAGACTGGAAGGTCCTTGAGGACAAGGGGTATTGTATCTCTAATGGCTTACAGTTCTTGATAGGAATTTAATAAATGCTGGTAGATTGACTAGTTGAAAGTCTGGGAAAATATTCATAGCAGCGTTTTTTGTGATGGTAAAGAGCTGGGGACAAAGTAGATATTCATCGATTGGGGAATGACTCAACAAATCATTGCCCATGAATGTAAAAGGCCAGTACTGTATCATGAGAAGCCAAGAACATGAAGAGCTCCGAGAAGCATGGGAAGATTGATATGAATTAACACAGAGGGAAGAAGGCAGGGTCAGGAAAAAAACCTAATATTAGTAATGGTGATGCACGTACAAAAAAAGAAGTGAAGTAGGATAATTGTGATGACCAAGAAACATGGCCCTGAAGAGATGAGACCATGTCCCCCCCCCCTCCCTTCTTTGCAGAACTGGATGGCAATGGGTGTGGAGCATTGAGGGCCTAGCCAGATTTGACTAACATCCTGGTTGGTTTTGGTGTAGTACTCCCTCCATTTTTTTATTCTTTGGTACAAATAATGGTTTGTTAGGGTTGGGATGGAAGTGAAAAAAAGTATCCATTAAAGAAGGTAAAGGTAAAAATTAAACACATCAATTTTTTATTAAAGCTTTTTATTTACAAAACACATGCATGGGTAATTTTTCAACATTGATTCTTTTTTTCTTTTCTTTTTCTTTTTTTTTTTTTTGCTGAGGCAATTGGGGTTAAGTGACTTGCCCAGGGTCACATAGCTAGGACGTGTTTGAGACCAGATTTGAACTCAGTCCTCCTGACTTCAGGGCTGGTGCTCTACCCACTGTGCCACCTAGCTGCCCCTTCAACATTGATTCTTGCAGAGCTTTCTGTTCCAAATTTTTCCCTCCTTCCCCTCACCCCTAGATGGCTGGTAGTCCAATATATGTTAAATAAAATATATGATAAATCCAATATATAACATACCATTTTTTTAAATGTGAAGGGATCAAGGTTGGCCCAAAGATTTCCTGCAGCTATAGCTCTGATGCTAGTAGAGACATCCTAGTGGTATCATCCCAGGATTCCGTGAGGAAGTATGGAGATGTGCATGGTTTGGGAACTTCCAGAGGCTCTAGAGGTTTCAAATCAGCCACTTGCCGGACTTTCCCTAAGGAAGATTCCTTTTGAGGTGGAAACAGCTGACAGGGCACCTCTTGGGACTCAGCAAATGGGGTTAATGGATCGTACAATTACATCTCACACAGGAGCCTCATTCATTACTGGGAAATGCTTCCTTGGGAGTATTTACAAGTCGCCTGGAAAACCACCTGAAGAGTCCCAATTTCCCACCCTTTCCTGTCTAACTGCCTACCCTTCCTTCTAAGAGATTCTAGAGATGGAGAGAGTGGAAACCAGTCAGCTGCTACAGCTGGACCACTGAATCACGGAAAAGATCATCTGAAGGTCCCACTCAAATCAAAAAACGACTTAATTGAGTTGTAGAGGATTAGATTTTATTTTTGAGACATAGATTCAAAATAAGTTCTACTTAATTCATCTTCAACATGAATCCTAATTCAACAAATACATTAGCTATTTTTAATCTTGAATTCCAGATCAGAGATAATTAGAGAAGAGAGGGTGTAGGAAAGAAAGTGCAAAGAGAGAAAAAGAGAGAAGATGTGATATTGTGGAAAGGACCCTGGATTTGGGGACAGGGAGCATGAGGAGACATGGATCCTAGTTCTACTGTCATCACTGTATCACTCTCTGTATGGTCTTTTCTGAATAATGTAGGATGGGGGGGTGGAGCTTGCCTAGACTTGGTCTGAGACTGGCAATTGAGTCTCAGACCTGGCTCTGTGGCAGGAGCCATCAAACTGCAGACCTACATAGACAATGTGAAAATTTATGTCTGATTATTCACGTTTAGTATGATAGTTGTTTTTTCTTGGTCATGGGGGAAGATGTGGGAGAGAGAGAAAATAAATGCTTGGTAATTGGGGAAAAAAGAAAGATAAAGAACCATTTTTTTAAAATGAAAGGCAAGGTATGGACTGCTATTGCTCTTTCCAGCTTTATTAATAACAACTTAATTTTACACAATGTGAAGTGCTGTCATGGAATCTCATAGAACTTCAGAACTTGAGAAAGGTTGACTCCTACACTCAGAGAACCCTAAAATCTGAGAATTACTGATTCACAGAATCCTAGAATGTTAGAATCCTAAGAACATAAAATCTCAGAAAGATGAACTCATACAGTATCAGAGTGGGAGAATATCCTAGAGGGCTGCATGGTGGAAAATAAAGACCTTTGGCCTAGGAATCAAATCTGGGTTTGATTTGACGTTATTATTCATACCAAGAAGAAATTGTTTCTCTTCTCTAGGCCTGAGATTCCTTCTCTGCAAAAGAAAGTATTTGGACCAGATAGTCAAAAAATATCAGAATCAGAAGTCTCCTTAGGGATGAATCTTCTAGTTTAATCCCCTGCTTTTATAGCTGGGGAAACTGAGACCCAGAGTGGGGAAAGTATTTGCAGATCCAGGCCTGGAATTCACCCTATACAGGAGAAAGGGAAGCATCAGGAGCTGAAGCCTGCTTGGCTTATTAAAAATAAAATGAAATGTTCCACAAAGCCCTAGAATACAAATGGGAATTTAACACAAGGTAGAAAATAGGACAGCTTCCCAGAGAGGAGTTTGGGGAGATAGTGGGTAATTGTGGGCCTCAAATCCAAAAAGCTGAATAGAGGAATGCAAAGCACAAAGGAAAGAAAAAGGGAACATCTCTGCCAGTGAACTCAGAAGGGGAGCAGGCTAGTGAGGGAAAGAAGCCTTCTGACTTGATTGGATGGGGAGACAAGCTCTTCACAGGTGACACTAAAAAGAGGATGTTTCATTCCCCCGACCCCTTCAATCTCCTTTTCTTAAACCATTGTCTTCCTACAAAAGGTTGGCTGTGATGGGCAACTGAAAGCAGGAGCTGCCCCCCCCCCGGGCTTTATTGATGAAGAGAGAAGGGAGAAAGAACTGAAATCTGATCAGCATCTCCTCTCCCACCTCCATTTGTCATAAAATTATAGAATGACAGAGCTGGGAAGAACCTTAGAACAGAGAATGTAGGAGCTGGAGGGTCCTTAGAACACAGAAAATCAGAGTGAGAGGGGCCTAGAAACCTAGAATATCAGAGATGGGAGAGACCTAAAGACCTAGAATATCAGAGCTGGGAGGGACCTTAGAACATAGAATGGCAGAGCTGGGAGGACCTTAAAACACAGAAAATCAGAGTGTGAGGGGCCTAGAAATCTAGAATATCAGAGCTGGGAGGGACCGTAGAACCTTATTCCAACATATCCCTTCCCTATTTTATAATTGAGAAACTCATGAAGCTGAAAGGACATTCCAGTGGTCACCAAGCCCACTAAGTGGCAGCTCCAAGATTCAAACTCTGATCTCTTGATTCTGAACCAAGGATTTACTGCATTTTCTGTCCCCTTCCTCGCTCTAGACAAAGAGGCATCTTGCCTAACAGCAAGTCTGAGTTTCTTACCCTCCCAGGATTTGCAGGGCAAAAGCCTGGCTGTGGCAGAACTAAATCTCATACACACGAGCTGGGCACAAGAAACTTGGGCTAGCCTCAGGAATCGAGGGCTTGGAGAATGGATCATTCATTCATTCAAACAAGGATTTACTTGGCATCAAATTGTTGGAGTGAATTTTTGTGTTTGCCAATTAATCAAACATCAGTTAATCATTTATTAAGCACCAACTATATGTCAGGCACTGTGCTAAGGGATGGGGATACAAAAAGAAGCAAAAGATAGTTCCACAACCTAAGGAGAGACTCAATAAGCAGGTAAAATATTTTAACTTCTACCACAGATTGAACCCTTATTTCAGCAATAGACTGACCAAAAGTTATTGACCAGACACTAGAGCCCCAACTTTTACCAGGCACCATATTTCAGGTCTAGTCCTAGACTGACCACTGACCCAAATCCCCCCAACTCTAGTCTCTTTGTCAATAGAATGACCACTTAACTCTGGATCCAGAATGCCTTTTCATACCCAAGGTGCAAATTTTCTCTACCAGAAAAGGGAATTATTCTGGGAGCAATCTTAGAATACAATATCTAGAACATAGAATGTCAAAACTGGAAGAGCTCTTGTCACATAATACAATTTGTTTATTCAATAGAAAAATACTTATCAAGTGACAACTATTGCCAAGTGATGTGCTAATCACTGGAGATAGATAAGAACTAAACAGTCCCAGACATTGGGGAACCTCCATTCTACTTGGGGAGAAGCAATGTGTATATTTAAAAGTCAGAAAGATATGAGTTCAAATCCTGCTTCAGATACTCTGGACATGTCACGTAATCTCTCTCAGTCTCAGTTTTCTCATCTCTAAAATAGGGATAATAATAGCACAGGATTGTTAAGAGGCTCAAATGAGATCATGTATGTTAATTTTGCTAAGCTCAAATGATAGCTAATATGTATACAGATAAGTGAATATAAAACATACCAAACAATTTGAAGATAACTGTGTGTGTGGATGTATATGGTATGTATGTGTGTATAGATATAGATATAGACATGTGTGTGTTTATGTGTGTGTAAGTGTATTTGTGTGTGTAAATATATGGTATATATACCATATATTTACACATATGCATACATTATATATATATACATATATGCATATATGTATACACATATATATATACACATATGCATACATTATATATATATATATATAGAGAGAGAGAGAGAGAGGGAGTGAGGGAGGGAAGGGAGGGAGAGAGGGAGAGAGAGAGAGAGAGGGAGGGAGGGAAGGGAGGGAGGTGGTGCCATAGTGCACAGAGTAGTGGGTCTGGAATTAAGAATATTTGAGTTCAAATATGACATCTAACACATCCTGTGTGACCTTGAGCCACTGACTTAACTTTTTCTGCCTCAGTTTCCTCATCTGTAAAATGGTCCTAATAAAAGCACTTATTTTATAGAGTTGTAAGGATCAAATGACATTATTTATAAAAGCGCTTAGCACAACACCTGAAACGTAGTTAGAGCTTAATAAATGCTTATTCTTTTCCCCAATTACAAAGTAATTTTATTTAGAACTGGGGGAATCAGCAGAGGCTTCTTTTAGAAAGTGTCACTTGAGTCTCATGAGATAAAGGGAGTGAGGGGCTTCAAGAGGATGTTAAAGCTAGGAAGGATTTCATCCAACTTTCTTAATTTACAGAGGAGGAATCTTCAGTCTGGGGATGGGAAGACCCTGTCCAAGGTCACACAAAGAGCTCAGAGTAAAGCCCATTTTTCCTCTCTCCCAGACCTGCCACGACCCCTAGACTGACTGCCCTGGTAGGTTGGTCTCCTAGTTCCAAGGCTCTCACTAACATGTTGCTCAGAGCAGAGGAGAAATCCAGGTGGAGAAAGCCAACCCTTGATCTTATCTCCCAAGACCAAAGCCTGTAGTTTAAACAAAGTCGTTAAAGTGTTTAAATATAATCATTGATTATTGTAAGTGTGCTTATGAGCTTTATTGGCTTAGATTTGTATCTGCTGGAGGGCCGTTCATCTTAAATAAATATGTTTTTAATAATCCCCGGGTATTTATGGAACATAAAACTGTCAGGCAAAACTAAGAATTAGAGATTCTGAAAGATACTTACGACACGTTACTCTCATACAAATCCATTATTGAAGCCACTCACTGTAGGGAAGTTCTTTTTTAACTGCTCCGGAACAAATAGAGGGATTTGGTGGTTATTGTCAATAAGTATTTTTAACAAGTTGTTGATAGTTATTTAATCTACAATAACCACTTAATAAATGTAATAAGTTACACACAAATTCAGAAATATTTTCTGTCCCTATCTAGTACTTGACACAATCAAAGTAGGGTGGGAGGGGAATGGGTGAGCTAGAATCATAGAATCTCAACGTTCAAAGGGAGACTGTGGAACTAGAGGAAGAGCCTGCCTTTAGTCAGATGGCCAAGGTTCAAATCTCCACTCTGTTGCTTATTTTCCAAGTCTAAGTCCCCAAGTCTTTTGAAGAAGGAGGTTGGGTTAGAGTTCCCTGACAAGTAAATCCAAGATGATAAGTTTATTCAGACCAACAGCTACTAAAAACAAGAAATCCCTTCTAGCCTCACAAAGGGAAAAGCTAAGTGAATAGAGTTGGGCTTGGTAAATCTTTCAAAAACATTATTTGGTGTGAACCACTACCATCATCATCATCATCATCATCATCATCATCATCATAATCACCACCAATTTCAGAAGACTCATCTCAGGAGTTCAATTCTGACCTCAGACACTTAGTGGCTGTTGTGATCCTGGACAAATTATTTGCCTGTTTGCCTCAGTTTCCCATCTGCAAAATGGGCTGGAGAAGAAAATGGCAAACCCTTCCAATATTTTTGCAAGGAAAACCCCAAATGGGGTCATGAAGATTGATTTACAACCAAACAGCAGCAGCAGCAACACAAAGATGTGATTATTCAGCTCCTGCTTCCAGTGATGGGGAGTTTGATAACTATGGGGAATCACTTCTTTTTTAAAGTGGGAAGGAGGAAACAGTTGTCATTATTTGAAAAGTTCTGCCTCAGAAGCAGGCAGGTGGTGTAGTGAGAGAGCTTGGCCAAGAGGTCATGAAGATCTGAGATCAAATGCTGCCTCACTCTTGCTAACTATATAACTATATATTAGCCTCTGTCTGCCTTAGTTTCTTCAATTCTAAAATGGAGACAATTAGAGCACCTATTTTGAGACTCACTTGAGATATTTGTAGAGCACTTAACACAGTGCTTGGTACATAGTAGATGCTTAATAAATGTGTTTCTTTCCTTCTTTATGAGGTAAAGTCAAAATTGATTTTCCTATAACTTCACCTGGCTGGTTCTTGTCTTGGTCCCCTTAAGATCACATAGAACAAGTCATCTCCTGGGTAGTCTTTAAAAACTAGATGAGGTCTGTGATCCCTTCTATATAACCATAACACTGTCCCTTCAATGAACTATAAATGTCCTCTGGATAGAAACTGTCCCTCTATCCAGCTTCTGCAGTTGTCTTCTTGTCTTTCTTATGAAAGCCCAGGACAAAGACCTGGGCTCACTGAAGGTAATGACAATGCCATCAATGATGGTAGTGGTGGTGGTGGTGATCATGATGATGGTAATGGTAGTGTTGATGGTGATCATGATGATGGTGGTGGTGATGATGATGATGATGGTGATGATGATGATGATGATGATGGTGGTGGTAGTGGTGATGATAGTGGTGGAGGTGGTGGTGATCATGATGATGATGATGGTAATGGTGGTGGAGAGGGTGATCATGATGGTGATGGTAGTGATCATGATGACAATGATGATGAAGATAATGTTTCACACCAAATAGTGTTTTTGAAAGATTTATCAAGTGATTTCCACATATTCTCTAGAGCTTAGCACAAAATATGGCACATATTTAGTGCATAACTGGAACCTCACAACAACACTGGTGATGGATGTTACCATCCCCTTTTTCCAGGTGAGGTTGTGACATGTCCATTATCACACAGCCAATAAGTTCTTTCTGGTGCCAATGAGCATGGGGCAGATCTGGGATCTCATTCCTTGGGATCCTTCTCATTTTCTAGAGGAAGAAATTTAAGCTCAGAGAAAAGGAAGTACTTTGTGCAGAGACTGACATATAATAGTGGCAGAGCTGCCACCGTAGACAGATCTCCCCCTCATTCCCCTCCATGGCCAGAACTCTTTCCATTTCACTAGACCAATGGTTCTTAATCTGGGGTCTATAATTTTTTAAAAATATTTTGATAACTATCTTAATATAATTGGTTTCCTTTGTAATCCCATGTACAGGGTCTTACAAAGGTCTTAGTGCCATTTTAAGCTATTAAATCTTTTAAGCCTTTTTAATTCATTTAAAAACCTTATTCCGAAAAGAGCCCCATAAACTTTCCCAGACTACCCATGGATAAAGAAGGATAAGAACCCCTCCATCAGACTGATCCTCTCTCTCTCTGTCCTGTCCCACTGGAAGCATAAAAGTTAACAACTAGCTATGTAAACTACTTGCTTCCCTAATCCTTTGTTCTGAAGGGACTCTTACGTGCAGTTATGAGGAGAGTATCCTTTCTAATCAAGTCCCAGAATGGACTTGGGTTAGGCTAGATGAGCTGCAATAACTTGGAGGTAAGAAAATTCACCTTGGGAAGGGCAAATCACCATCAACTGGGGCCCAATGAGCCATGTGGGTTAAAAGGAAGAGCCTTTTCCTCAGGCTTGGGGTTGGAGGCCTCTTTGGAGCCTCTGATTCTTAACCCTTCATTCCCATTATAATAAAAAAACCAAGCAACTAAAACTTATTTTTAAAAAAGAAAATGTACGAATCTAATGTGTAATCTACACTGTTATCTCATCTTCCTATTAAACTGTCAGCTCCATGAGGGTAGGGATTATGTCTGACCAAATTTTATAATATCAATGAAAACTTATTTTAAAAAAGAAAATATACTTATCTAATGTTGCATATTCATATCTGCCTAACCATTATATCTTCTTAATAAAATGTAAACTCTATGAGGACAGGAACTTGATTGTAGTCTTATCTTTACCCAGTTCCTTGAAAATAAACTCATAAGATTTAGAACTTCAGAAGACCATTTAGTCCAAGTTTCCCCAACACCCATTTTACAGAGGTGTACACTGACATCCAGAGAAAGAAAGTGGCTTGCTGACAAAGATAACACAGGTAGTAAACAATAAATTCTGTATAGGAACTCAGGTTCCTATAAACCTATATAATACTTTTATTTTTTAAAGTACTTTAAAGCATTTTTCTTACAAGGTCTGCCAACAAGGTCCACAACACTTTCTTTTCTAGATTAAGAATCCCTGGATTTGACAATGAACCAAGGTCTCCAATGGGCAGCTATGTGGCAAAGTGGATAGACCATTAGGCTTGGAATCAGGAAAATTCATATTCCTGGGTTCAAATCAGGCCTCAGACATTTACTAGCTGTGTGATCCTAGGTAAATCACTTTACCCTGTTTGCCTCAGTTTTCTCATTTGTTAAATGAGCTGGAGAAGGAAATGGCAAATCCCTCCAGTATCTTTGCCAAGAAACCTTAAATGTGGTCACAAAGAGTCAGATGCAGACTGAAAAATAACAGCAAAAGGGCTCCAATAAGTAACTAAACTAAGTAATTGGGCTAAGGTCAGAGATAGGCTTAGCACAGCATCTGGCGCATAGTAGGCTTTTCACAAATATATATTGAATGAATGAAAGCCACTAGATTTCAAATCTGCCTGCCAAATCAAGGCAGATTCTGGCTTACACTGACTAGCTTCACTTAGACCTGAAAAGTTCAGTGATCAGAATGCAATCTTAAACATGATCAGAATTGTGAGCTTGGTTCCCAGAGAGAGCCACGCTTTGTTCCATGGCCACAGATAGACCGCCCCCCCCAAGGCCCAATCAAGCAGTGAACCTGAGTCCTAGCCACAGACTGAGCTTCAACCCAAGTCATAGAATGACTTCTAACCCTGTTCTCAGACTGACATTCATATTTTAGCCAGCTGCCTAGTAAATGTGTATTGTTATTCATGAGAACCAGGCAAGAAAGTATAGGTGTGCTATGTATGATCAGCACAAACCCACCCTCAATGCTAATCCACCTAATATATGGATCCTACCGAAGATGGCTAAAAAAAACCATATATACAGAGGAAGGAGGACAGCCATCTTATTTTTATCTCTAATAAAAGTGCCATGAGAATTGAAAGAGGGTGTTGTTGATGCTGCAAGCCTGGAAAGCTCTAGGGACAGGGGACTATTGTGTGACCTCCCTCCTCCAAATCCCAGAATTGGGGAGGATCTGGGTCGAGCTTCCAGTGGTGTATTCTCATTGTTCTTACTGCCATCTGCAAACATGCAATTAATGGTCCTGAATCGCCATTGTCAATTCCTAAGAATCCCTGAGCCAGCTGTGCAGGGACCTAGCAGGCCAGGTTGAGCTGACAGAAGCACATATTACCTGAGAATCTTAATTAACCAAATTAGCACCATCACTTCCAAATGGGACTGAATGGTAGAACAGCACCAACTGGTCCCAAGCAGGCAGCAAAACCACTAGTGCTTGGGTCATTCTGAGGTCCTTGTTCCAATGAAGAAGTATTTAAGGACCTAGGTGAGAAATGGACCTATGGCTGAGCTTGAGGGCTGCTTTGAGTGCTCCAGGAAAGATTCAGGTTGCTAAAAAAATTACTTATGATTAAACTCTCTCTTTCCTAGAAAGTAACAATAATATCTGATAATTATATATTGCTTTACAACTTACCAAGTTTTTTTTTATATTTAATCTCTCATTTGATCTTTATCTCCCAGGGAGAGAGGAAGCATTTATACTCATTTTAGAGTGGAGGAAACGTATGAGCCTAGGATGTTAAGAGACAATTTACCCAAGGTCACACTGACAATAAATAAATGCCAAAGCTTGGATTCCAACCCAAGTTTTCTGCCTCCAAACCCAGTGCTCTTCTGACTATGTGATGGCTCTGAACAGTCCCTACGTCAGAGCACTCTATTTAGTGATAAGATGGCAAGGTCTGCTCCCTTTGCTCTGAGTCCACTCTAAGGCAGTGGTGGAAGCAGGGGCCACTAAACTAAACATAAGAACACCTGTGGGCTGCATACTGACCTAGAAAATCATATTAATAGTATCTATATTTTATTGCATTTTAATTTATTTTTTAAAACTTTCCCAATTGGGGCAGCTAGGTGATTCAGCTGATAGAGCACCAGCCCTGATGTTAGAAGGACCTGAGTTCAAATCTGGCCTCAGACACTTAACATTTCCACTTAACATAACCCTGGGCAAGTCATTTAACCTCAATTGCCTCAGCAAAAAGCAAAAAAAAAACTTTCCCAATTCCCAAACTGGTTTGGATAGTGCTTAGTGGGCTTCATGTATTCTGCACTAGATAACTAAGATGTTAAATTACTGAAAATTGCATTGATAAGGGGAGTTAACTCATCAATGAAATCACATCTGTAAAGGGCACATTGTCTGATCTGGGTGCCCTCTGAAGTCAGTAGAAGGGTCTGGGAATCAACCAGCAAGAGAACCAGAAGAATCTTTTTTTTTTTTTTTTTTTTTGTATTCAACTTTGGGCAATTCCTTTATTATTTTTTTTAATAAAGCTTTTTATTTGCAAAACATATGAGTGACCTTTCAACATTGACCTTTGCTAGAAAACTTTTTTCCCCAAGCTTTTCCTTTCCCTCCCCCCGCCCCCCACCCCTAGATGACAGGTAATCTAATACATGCTAGATAGGATAAATTATATGACAAGTACAATACATGTATACATATCTATACAGTTATCTTACTGCACAAGAAACATCAGATCTAGAAAGAGAAGGAGAAAAAAGACAACCTAAGAAGGAAAACAGAATGCATGGAAATATTCACAGAAAGCGTTAAAATGCTGTGTTGTGGTTCACTCTCAGTTCCCACAGGCCTCTCTCTGGATGTATATGACTATCTTCATCGCAGCACAACTGGGAACCAGAAGAATCTTAAATAGACTGCTATAGTAGTTAGGTACTGCCCAGGCCCACCTCAGGTGCCAATGAAGCTATTTGAGCAGATGAATGATTAACATGCTGACATCCCAAAAGTTTGCCATTTGGAGCAGAAGCGGTCCATGAAGCAAATGTCATGTAATTGTTCGCCAATGGGGCCTATTATCGACTCTGAAGTATCACCTGTGAAATGCTTCCTCCCCTTCCCCATGTCCCTATCTTGGCCTTTGCTCCAAAACTCACTTAAAGGACCATAGAACTTAGAGTTGGAAAGAACTTTTCAATAACCTTGGAGTTCATCTAGTCAAATTTCATGACTGTTGCCTGGCTTTCTGTAAACTTGGCTTAACCTTGAGACAACATTTAGTTACTCTGTGGAATCGTGGCTTGAACGAGATCCTTCTACCCATCCTCAATACATAATTCCTCTCTATGGGACTGCTAATTGTTCTTAATGAACAACTCAGGTGGATTCATCATTATAAGAGAAGGAGATCCAACCAAGATAATCATTTCCCAATAAGGAGAATCCTATAGAAACCCAACCCAACTGTCTTGTTATTAAGGTATGTACTTCCATGAGCCAAGGAATCAATGATGAGGAAGATTACCCAGAAAGATAGTCATTTACATCCTAGCCATTTCCAACAGTACATATATGGTCATTCCCCAAATCAGTCCAAATGTCAATAAAATCTTATGGCTTAACTTTCTTCAAAGTTCAAAATATTACCAAATATCCTTTCTGAATTATAGACAAATGTCTTTTATTTGGAATATAACAGTGATGATCAAGAGGTTAGAATTGCACAGCAAGGCTCCTTATCATTTATTATCTAACAAATAACAGATTGCCATAACACAAATACATATCCCAAAATATAATTGAGAATTCAGAAAGAAAAAAAATGTATTGGGATTGGAGCAACATTACAGACTGAACTATTTCCCAGAATTGATATTTAAAAGTTTAAGAACAACAATTTAATGAATGCTGCCATATAGAACACTCAATAACCAAACTACATAGAAAAAAGAACTTTCAAAATATAGAGACCTACAAGAAGAAATATAAACCATATGGAGACAGAACAAGATTTATATCATACTGTCTGTAATTGAGATTGTTCCAAAGGTACTTTCAGTGAGTCTACAAAAGATGAGCTCATATCAAAATACTCTTATTCAATTACAAAAAGTAATCATTTTATCTACCTCCACAATAGGCTGCAGAACACAAAATCTAAAGGAATAATAGCAGGATAATGACTTCTTCTCTGACCATTTCTATCTAAATTCAATCAAAAAAAGGAGAACAAAGTAATGAGAATAATAGCATAAGAATAATAAATGATCTGATAATCATAGCTTGGATTTATGCATGAGATTTTCAAAACAAGTATTATTCCTACAACAACCCTGAGAAGTAGGCAAATGAAATCATTAATATCCTCATTTTATAGATAAAGAAACTGAAGGCCAAAGAGGTTGAATGATTTGCCCAGGGTCACACAGCTAGTAAATATCAAAGCTGAGATTTTAAACCACATATCCTACCTGCAAAACAAGTATTCTTCAGTACATTATGTTATTATTAAAGGATGGTTTACTTTCTTTCCACTTTGTAATAATGTGTTCTTGTCCTTTCCCCCTTACTCCAAGAGTTTTTTATGGTACTCATTGCTATTCACAAGATTAGATACAAGCTTATTTACAAGCCCTGCAAATCTCGAGATGGGTAAAAAAACCAAAGCGTACTTGAAAATTTTAAAAGTTTTTGGCTAATGAATCCCGCTCAACTTGTTCAATGATGAGCTAGCTGTGAACAAACAAGATCCAGGAAAAGACTTCTAAGACTGAACATCACTAGCCATGGGAGTCTACCTCTTCTCCAGTGTCCCAGATCTAGAGTTTCTACCTCTTCATCTAATGATTTGAGCATCAATTATATGTTCATTTCCTCAGTAGAGAAGAGTGATCATGGGGCATACAGAAAATTCAAACTACAGATTTTCTGGCATAATTGGTTCCAAATCAACCATATGGCTGGAGGAGGACTTGTGGAATCTAGGAGAATGACAGGTTTGCAACCCTTAGTAGAAGTTTATTGTTGTTGTTTTCTTATAAGTAATCTCTATATATTGCTTGTAGATTCTATATTCAGAACAAAAAAACCCCAGCTGTATGCAGCATTCAAACATGTTTCTGATTCAGAAGGGTATGAACTGACTGACTCAGTACAGTCAACTTTCTCATGCACATGATTAGTGCTCACTGAAGTTCAAAAAGAAGATGAGGTTCACAGTGCATACGGTCTCAGAGCTAAGTTGTAATTTGGTAGATCTATAAAAATCCACTTATTCCCAGATAGTAAGTTGACTCTGAGGAAGAGAGAGAGAGAGACAGAGAGACAGAGAGAAACTCTCTCTCTCTCTCTCTCTCTCTCTCTCTCTCTCTCTCTCTCTCTCTCTCTCTTTCT
>JAJPUD010000964.1:358407-384241 GCA_023553655.1 Myrmecobius fasciatus
CACACACACACAGAGTCAAAGACAGAAACAGAGAGAGGTAAAACTCAGGGATAGAAGGTTGCTGATGCTCTGAGAACCACAGAAAGCACAGTACTAATTCAGCACTTCTACCCAGCAGGACATGTGCAAGCCCCTAGGGTGAGTATGGGACTCCCTAGTGAGTAGCTATTGATACCACCTGGCAGTTAAATGAATATCAGCTTACATTTACATAATGATTTAAGTCTTACTAAGGACTTTTGCTTCCATTACAGTATCTTATTTGAAACTCCAAACAACTCAGAACACTACTTCAAACTCTAGTACCATTTTATAGATGAAGAAACTGCAGGTCAGCATAGTTAAGCAATCTGTCCAAGTTCACATAGCTGGCAAATGTCAGGAATTGAATACAGGTTTTTGGATTCCAAATGCAGGAATCTTTTCACTATATAACTGAATAGAATCTTTTTATTTCTTGGTCTGAACCTGTGATGTCATTGATGTAGAAAATTCCCAGTAAAGAAATTCCATTAACAATGTACTTTGTCAACTATTTTGCAATTTAGAGTCTTAGAGAATTGCTTGAGGGTTAAATGACAAAGCAATGGAGATAGATACCAAAACTCCATGTTGGACATGGAGACAGAGATTTAATGGGACTATAATAAGGGCTAAATAAGACTGCAATAGAGCATCAAGGCATAGAAGAAGTGAGCTAAACCCATTTACCTCCATTACTTTTTTCCTAGACCTCAGTACCCATCTCTACCAATTTTTTTTCCAAAGGCAGACTCATCATTAGGTTGCCTGATACCTCCCTCCACCATTACATTCAGCACTAAACTTCTAGCTGGGGAACCCAGAGACCAGATCAGCAAGGCTGATGTGCTTTCTATCTTAGTTCTTATCTCTGTTCCTTTTATAATAGCTTACACTGAATGGAGGGGGTGGGAAGTAGTGCTACGAACCAAGGCCCAAGAATTTCCTGACATTAAAAAACTCAAGCCCACATCCCATGATGACTAAACACTAGTTCTTTCTCATGATCTCCATGTGGTTTTGAACCAAAATAAACACTCCTACTCCTCTTGACTTAGCTTGTATGCACTAGCACTTTCAGCACCCTGGACAACTTCCACTCTACCAACTTGCCACAAACAACAGCCCATTGCTCATTTTATAAAACCATTGAAAATTGCCCAGGAGATTGTAATCCATTGCTCCCCTCCAACAGTAAGAGATGAAGAAGGGATCTTCCTTGAAATTGAAAGCACCTCTAATTCCCACCCCCTTCCAGTTTTAGAATACCACAATTTCTGAACAAGTAGAAAGAAAAGAAAATTTCTTTTCAATTCTTTGTAAAGAGTAGAAATGGGTCTGGTTCTTGAATCAGAGAACCTGATATAAATTTCACCTCTTATGCTTATAGTTATGTGACCTTAATCAAGTAATTATTTTCTTTCTGGCCCTTAGTTTAGGACAGTTGTGGCAACAGTTAAGGATAGGTAAGTCCATTCTAACTCTAAAGTCTTTGAGTTTTTGTTTCCATTTTTAAAATTTTACTGTACCTTTTTAAGAATATCACATCCATTTCCAAACATGTGCCTCCTCCTTTTCTTACCCATTGAAACATGCCTTGTAATAAAGATTTAAAAGTAGATAAAGGAAAAGGTAATTTATCAAAACTGAACCGGTCAATACTACACATCATGTTCTTCCACTTCTGCAGTGAAAGGAGGCCTATGATCTTATGATATAATGACTTGCCTAAGGTCCCACAGTGAGTAAGTAACTGGAGCCCAGACCAAAAAAAAAACCCAAGTAGAAAATCCCAAACTTACAGATTAGAGATCAATATCAAGATAGGCATTACAAACCACCAGATGGAGACCACAGGGTACCAGACTGGCCTGGTAGAGAACTGAATCTGTGATTATAGCCTCAAGGTAAATTGAATTTAATATCCTCAAGACTGAAGCTAATCTGACAAGCTAATTCATAATAACACCTGAAAGGGGTGTTAATGGTGAACAGTAGCTTCATGTATTTCTCCTTCCTATCTTACTTCTCTCTAATGTAATAGTTTCATTTTCACTGGGAACTTCACTATCTTAAATCATCTAGGGTAAAGCAAGACTCCAAATATTAGAGGAGCTTAGTATTCAGAGAGCCTTTGACTTGAAGTTAGGAGACATCTCCAAAAATCATAGCTATGACACTTAACAACACTGTGGTCATTTAACTTCCCAGAGGTTGCTTCCCCATCTTTAAATTGGAGATAATAATATGCTCATTAGCTAACCCATAGGGTTGTTGTTGGAAAAAAGAGGCAGGACTTGTGATTTTCTTGGTATAGGGAACTCCCAAGTAAGAAAATTATCTTTACTAATACAAACCAGCACTTTTCCTGTAATTTACAAATTTAGAATAGTGGTTGACAAACTACAGATTATAGCTCATATGCAACCCATCACCTGTTTTTGTAATGTTATACTAGCTAAGAATTGGTTTTTTTAAATATTTTTAAATAAAGTTTCCTGGAACTACAGTTTACATGTTGTCTATGGCTGCTGTACCACTATTACAGAATTGAGTAGTTGAGAAGGAGACCTTAGGAAGTACTCTCATTTACACTGCTGCTCTGCTTACTATATATCACAATGATACAACTATAATTCAGAAACCTTTTAAGTATATTGTCATACTATAATAATACCAGCGAAAACTCATTGCCAGTCAAAATAAGTAAAGAGAAAAAAAGTTTTATTACATTTTTTTAGTTCAGGGCTTTTCCTGAATAAAACAAATCAAGCTCAATCACTATTATCAAAAATTTCATGTCTTCAGAAATTCACTTTTGATACAAAATTGATCATATTTCTTAATTAATTCAATCTAAAATTACAAGGCAAAACAGTATTTATATGGAAACTTGCATTGTGGTAAAGTCAATTTGGCAACGATTATTTGAATTTCAAATAATGGCAAGCTACTTTATACACCTGTAAAGCTGTCAGAAGTTAAAACACAAAGTGAGATCTCCATTCCCACACAAATTTGCAAGGGGTATATTTTCTGAATCTAAACTACAGTTCCAACATTGTTTTTAGATCTCAATGAAAGTGCAAAAGCAATTCTCACATTTCAAAATTTATTTCACTGTGCAGTTGGACTTCTACCTAACTTTCACTTATAAGTACAATGTAATGACATGCTTAAAGACAAATACAAAGAGAAGAATCTAATAAATTTCCATAAATGCCTTCCAAGCAATGAATATACTTTATTAAAACCATATGTTCATGCATTGATTCCAGCATTTGGAGGTACCTATCTATGTGAAAAGATGTTTTAAAAGATGAAATTATATAAAATCTCATTACAAATCAGAATAGATGAACATTTGTAATCGAATTTAATAAAGAACCCCAATTAAGCTAAATGTCATCTCCCCCAAAAGAGTCCCATTCTTCTCATTATCAGATCTATATCACAAAAATTGTACTCTATTATTATTGCCATATTTTTAATTTTATTAATTAAAATTTGTAGAAAATTTTCCCACTTGTTATTTAGATATCAACATAATATCCTCAATTTTACCTTTGGGTTTATAAGCCTGAAATATTTATTATGTTACCCTTTACAGAAAAAATTGTGATGATCCTTGGTCTTAAAATATTGCCTAAAGCCTGAGAAAAAGGTAGGAAAAGAGGAAACAATCTTTTATTAAGCACCTACTATGTATAAAGGATTGCGCTAAGAGCTTTATAAATATAATCTCTTTGAGCAACTTTGGGAGGTAGATATTATTATTATTCATATTTCAAGTTGAGGAAACTGAGGCAGACAGTGATTAAGTGATTTGCTGTGGAGTCCCACAGCTGGTAGATGCCTGAGTTAAGAGTTGAGCCCAGATTTTTCAGGCTTGGCGGGAGGCTTCTTACTTCTTTCTTACTACTTACTTACTTTCTTACTTCTTAACTTGTGAGTAAATTATCTTGTGAAATTTAAAGTGCTATAAGACTAGGTGTTTTTATTAAAATAGGAAACTGGTGGTAAAGGATATAATTTTTGAACTGCCTTAAATCATAACACATAGACAACCATCTATACTATCAATGCTTAGGACCAGCTCTGCTAGCAGAAAAACTTCCCAAAGCCCTTGTATAGGCAAAGTTAACCCATGTTCTGGGGAAGACGGTTCAGTTGAACATACTGCCTCTATGCAGCAAGATGCCTGGCTCCCAGGGGAAGAGCTGACTTCTTTGGGATCCTGGATGTATATCCAGGGTCTTTGAGGGCAGGGTCTTTGCTTTGTTTTTGCTTTTTTATCCTCAGAGTTTAGCACATTCCCTTGCTCCTGGGACATTGTAAGTATTTGTGGACTGCTGTCCGCTGTTCTTAAATAATCAGCAAACCTCCCCATCACCACCATGTCCTCTCCCTTACCTGGAAGTAAATCCCAAGGACAGAAATGCATAGAATATTACTAAAAGCAATAGAAACTCCCTTACAATAAATAAGTAATGACATAAGACAATCAGAGATCCCTCGAATACCATTTTAGCACTGATCTGGGATCACACACAATATCAGAAATGTTAGGGCTGAAAGGAACCATGGAGTCATGTTATCCATTCTCCTCATTTTATGGATAAGGGAATCAATAGCCAAGGAGGTTCAGTTTCTTGTTCAGTGTTTCAAAAGACAGTCAAAAAGGCTGGATTTGAATCCAGGTCTTTCTTGCTCCAAGGTCAGATCTTTTCAGAGCATTCCTACACCTCCATTTTTTTAATGAAAACCCAAAGTTACCTGGAGAGCTAGAGACAGAGTTAAATGTAGAATAATAGGTCTCTAAACTCTTAACTCAGGGCTCTCTCATACCTCACACTTAACTGATGCTCAAAAAGACCATTACCAAGAAACAAAACCCTTAGATTCTCTTTTCTTCACTAACTGAGTCTAATCCTATAACCCTGAGGGGACTATGTGCAAAGGTAGGGAAGGAAAAGCTCATCTATATACCTCCAGCCAGTCAACAGTAATACTGCCTCTTCCCTCCCCTCTGTCCACCATCCCTATTAGAGCATTCCTAGTCACCCTCCCTGCAGGTTCCCTTCTTCCTTTCCAACTTGGTAATGGGGAATCACAGCCAGGAATTCATCACCAAACCTGCTGCAATCTACCTCTCTCAAGAAGGAACCTAGTGATTAGGATGGAGGTGTGAAGGCTGCACTGGAGGAAACCCAGCTTAATGAGAGGCTTCAAAGCACTAATGAGTTCTCCCACTCAAGCCCAGCCTTCCCCCTGTCCCTGACCTCTATAGGGGCTGGAGAAGTGGCAAGTTCCCCAGGGAAGGAGACAGGCTTCTAAACTAGGTCTGTGAAGTTCTAAGAAGAGCATCCTGGATTTGGAATCAGAGACCCTGGGTTTTTGAATGCTTCTGTTGCTGGGAGACAGAACTCCCAGTTGGGAAAGTCTCTCCACCAATTCATATTAGTTACTGCCCTACAATTCATTGTTTTAGAGAATTTCATGAAACAGTTAGAATTTAATTTACCTTTTCAGAATTACTTGGCAAGCTTGGGTCAGACACAGGTCTTAAATCCAAGTCTTCCTAACTTCACGGGTGACTTTCTAACCATAACATCATATTGCATCACAAAATACTTGAGCTAACTAAGGCAGGGATTATTATTCTTACTTGACAACTGGGAAAACAAAAGATCAGAGAAGTTAAACAAGTTGTCTGAAATCACACAACCTCTTAGAATCCCAAACTTTATTTTTTTTTACTAAGCTCAACTCATAAACTACCATCTATATAAGGCTCTGCTAATAGCCCAAATTACCTTGTATTTACTTTATATGTACTTCTATGTATACATGGTGTTTACCACCTGATAGAACTTAAGCTTTATGAGGGCAGGGACTGTTTCATATTCTGAGTACTTAACACAATGTCTTTTACAGAGTAAGCCTTTAGTTTGTGTTTGCTGATTAACTGATTGTGTATAGGTTGAATCTGAGAACAGAGATACCACTAAAATGAATTAGAAAGCTACTGCAATAGTCCAAGTGAGAAGTGATGAGGGCAGTGATAGTGGAAAGCAAGAGACAGATGGGAGATACATTTTAAAGGAAGTGTCAGTGATTCAATGATTGGATGGAAGCTAGCAATGCTATTGTGGTGCCCAGCATCTTGTTCACAGAGGTGGAGTTGAAAGAGACATTGGAGAGCCCAGGGATTTGTAATTTTTTCTGGTTAAGAATCCTTTTCACAGAATACAGTGTAATTGAAAGAAATAGCAAATTTTAATTAGAAATTGGTAAAAAAATAATGATAAGATGTAATTTTCCCCATTTAAATTTCACAAATTATCTAAAATTTCTCCTTGAGTCTCTTGTGTAATACTCCATATTAGGAATCCTCTGATCTGGTCCAACCCTTTGTTTCACAAATTAGAGATAAAATGCCCCAAATAGGCAAATGACCGTTCCAAGCCCATGAAGATAGCAATCATTAAAAGCAAATTTAAACCCAGGTTCTGGGTTCTTCTAGAACAAACTGTCTCACTAAGCAGTCTGGTATAATCCACTGATTATGTGGATTGTATACCTGCCCATAATGGTCTCTTCAGCCTCTTACCCTCTACCCTATGTTCTTTTGGTGTACTTTCCCCTCTTTTGACCTATTTCCTCACCACTCACTTCAGCAGCAGACACCTCTCTTGGATCTTGCTTTGGGTAGATCATAATGCACATTAAGCCAAAAACCTTGATGAATACAAAATTGTTTCAATAGGACTATGGGGATCCAAAGATCTTTGACACCCAGTTCAGTGGTTTGGAAAACAGCTAACTTTACAAAGGCCCCTCAGCTATTTCCTTCTTTATTTAAGTCCGGTTCCTCCAATTTCCTAACACAAGTGGCATTCATTCTAGTTAACTGATCAGAGTAAAAGGAAAAAAACCTCTATACCATTAAAAAGTCTCTGACTTTCCAGAGCCATCTGTTATCAGTTTTCCCTCCCTGTCTATCAGAGAGGTGACATTTTGCTTGCTCTTCCTTATATAATTGAAGAAAGTTTTTCCATTACCTTTGCTGTCTCTTATAAGACACAGCTACTTTCTTGCCTCAGCGTTTCTGATCTTGTCCCTACATCATCTCACTATTTCTTTCACTTCTTCTGAGAGACTTGACCTAATTTCCAATTTTTTGTCATTTCCTTCCAAACAATTGAAGCATTTCATTAAAAAAAAAACCCAACCAGTATGTATTAAACACTTGTTTTATTCAGGGCTCTATGCTAAGTTCCCTGGGGTACATGAAGATGAAGAAGACATTGTCCCTGTCATCCAGGAGTTTAAAGTCTAGTAGAAGAGAGCTTTGTTGGTGTTGTTGGTTTGGTCATTTCAGTGGTTTTCTTGGCAGAGATATTAAGTAGTTTGTCATTGTCTTCTCCAGCTCATTTTCCAGATGAGAAAAATGAGGCAAACATAGTAAAATGACTTGTGCAGAGTCACACAGCTGGTATCTGTGTGAGGTTACATTTGAACTCAGGGCTGATTCCTGACTTTAGTGCTGAAGCTTTATCTACTCAATCACCTAAAAGTCCAGAAAAGAAGTAAGTCTTTGCAAATGAATATGACATGCATCAAAGAGTGCATCTAGTGCACAATTCAAGCTAGAAAGAGGCACAGTAGGAGGTAAGAAAGTCATGAATTCAAATTTTGTTTCTAACACTAGTTATATGACTTTGGATATATCAGATCAACTTCTTCAAGCCTTGATTTCTTTATCTATGAAATAGGACAAATAATAATCACATTACCTACTTGTCAGGTAAAGAAGGTCCTTTGTACGAACAGGTCTTGGAATTGTGAATTGTTGCTGACATTAAAAACAAAATGCAAGCTAGATTCTGACAAATGCCATAAGAGAGATATAAAGGGCAGATCACAGAAAAGATAGTTACAGGACATGGCCTTTCACCAGATTAGAGCTAGAGTCAGAGGCACAAATTTAGGATGGAAAGTGAACCATATTTGCATTCTGACAGTCAAATCCTGGCTATGTGATTTGCAATGTGTGATCCTGGGCAAGATTGAACCTCTGGAAGTTTTAGTTCTTCCTATGTAGAATTAATCCAGATGATCTGTAAACAACCTTTCTAACCCTTTTTCATGACCCTGTGAGATCTTTTCTGGCTAGGGGAGGATGGTAGGGATCAGGGAAGGCTTCATGGAGGAAGTAGCATTGGCATCTGAAACAGAATCCAAAAGATGAATTTCAACAAGCTGGGAGGATGTTCTAGGCATAGGAAACAGTGGGCAAGGGCATGAAATAGGAGGAAGAACTTTAGAAAAAGAAGAATTTTAGGGATGGGAAAGAGCCTTCTCTAAGGTCCTAGCTACTGGCAAAATCAGAACTCCTGTCTGAAATGATGATTTTTTCCCCCCAAAAGAATTTGCTTTGGAGATTTGTTCAGTCCTGCTGCATGTTTGCAAGTGCACCAGATGTCCCTAAATGTCTTGCCTGGGTAGGTGTCTGTTTCCTAGGTAACTGGAGAAGCCATGAGTCTTCCTCCCTGAAGTGGCCAACAAAACCCATAGTCTCATTGCTACACTCTTCTTGGGCTCCAGGCCATGGGACAACTTTATAATAAATCATAAGATTATCTGTTGGAAGTTGGAAAGGACCTCAGAAACCATATAGCCTCATTCCCTCATTCTACAGATAAAGAAACTGAGGCCCAAAGACAGGGATCAGCACCTCCTCTGATTCCAAATCCTAGTTATTTCCACTGGACTGTGTCCAAGATGGAATCACTTTTGGATAACAACTCCCATTTATGCAGCAGTTTACACAATATTTCCCTCACAGTGCCCCCCAAGGGGCAGGTAAGGAAAAGACAATTAGCTGCAGCTAAGGAGCCAAATATGGAGGAGGTAGGGAAGAGAGCAAGCATTTATTAAGTGCCTCTTATGTGCCTGATACTATGCTAAGCATTTTTACCATTGTTATCTCATTCGATCCTCATCCCAACACTTCCAGGGGGTGCTAATATTATTCTCATTTTACAGTTGAAGAAACTGAGGCAGGCTGAGGTGAAGTGTCTTGTCCAGGGTCACACAGATAGTAAATGCATGATTCAAGGTTTCAAGTCAGCTCTTCCAGACTCTGTGCCCAGGACTTTAGGCACTACCCTGAGCTTTACGAAACTTAAAGTATTCCATAAATGTTAGCATTATACAGATGAGGAAACTGAGACCGAGAGAATGACATAAATAATAATAGGTGACATTTATATGAGGCTTCAAGGTTTGCTTATTTTCTCATTTGATCTTTCCAAACATCTACGAAATAGATGCTGTTTTTATGTCCATGTTAGAGATGAATAAACTGAAATTAAATGATCTGCTGAAAATCATATCTTAAGGATCAAGAGTGGGACTCCAACTCAAGCGTTGCTGATTCCGTGCCCCATTTTCACTGCTAATTGGAAATAGAATCTATGTCAATCCTCGAATTCCAATGTGCTTTCCATTATATCACATGACTTCCTAGGGCCTCAGTTTCCTCATATGTCAAATACTTTGCCGGTTCCATGAACCAACAGACATGACAATGCTTTGTGAACTGTAAGGAACCAGCATGACTAATCTATTAGGGATGATGATGAAGGCTCCCCTTTCCTTCAGGCCCAAGAGAACTAATTGGAGGCAATTAGGGGTCAGGGTGCCTCTTTCCTCAGCCATCCCCTCAGAGCAGGAGCTGAGCTGAGCTGAGCTGTGTTAAGCTGAACTGAATGACAGCGGGTGGAAGAAAGGAGGGTGTCAGCCGGGTTGCTACAGGAATTCCAAAAGTGACATGTGCTCCTTAGCCGCAGGCCTGGCTCCAGGCGAAGAGCTGAATCTGCTGTTCTCTGAAGGAAACTTCCTCCCAAACCATCCTGGGTTAATTAGGGAAGGGGAGTCTGGGGAAGAGGAGGATGGGCACCAGGCCAGGGAACAGGGCTCAGAAAGACCTTATTTTGGATCCTGACCAAGGGCAAGAAGAGGCTCATTTGTGAAAGGAGTGTGTGTACATGTTTGCTCAACTGAGTGCTGTGTTTGCATTTGCATTTGTGTGAATATTGCATGGGTATTGAAATATGTTTGCATGTATCTTTGTGTGTCTGTGCAGGTTGGCATGGGTGGATAGATTGTGTTTGAATGTGTTTGTGTGTGTGAGTTTGCACAGGTTTTTGTGTGTTTGTACATGTAGGTTTGAGTGAATTTTGCATTGTGTGTCTATATAAGAGGCAGATCCTGTTTTGCTTTTGTCTTTGTAACTCCAGCACTTTGTGTGTCATTTTGCATTATTATTAACTAAAGGATTATCTGCATGTTTGTATTGTTTAATGTTTGTATGATTGTGTGTGTTTACATGTGCATTAGATAGAATGAAATGAGCTCTGGATCTAGATGCTTGGACCTTTAAATGTCAAAAAATATTTAAATCCTGGCTCCGCAACAGTTACTTGTGTGATCTAAGCAGTGGCAATGTCTTTTCCCCATTGGAAAAGTGGGAATGGATACTAAAGGTGGAACAGGTGTAGGTAGGGGTGAAATCATTAGAACTTGGTGGCTAATTGAATGGGGAGGCAGAGAAGAAGTGAGGAAGAAGATGGAGTTAAGAATAAATCCAAGGGGCAGCTAGATGGTGCAGTGGATAGAGCACCAGCCCTGAAGTCGGGAAGACCTGAGTTCAAATCTGGTCTCAGACACTTAACATTCCGTAGCTGTGTGACACTGGGCAAGTCACTTAACCTCAATTGCCTCAGCAAAAAGCAAAAAAAAAAAAAAAAGAAAGAAAGAATCCAAGATTCTGACTGAATGACTGGAAGAATGGTACCATCAAAAAATGGGAAATTAAGAGAAAGGGCAGGTCTTAGAGAGTAATGATTTTTCTTTTGGACATAGAATCATGGATTTAGAGCTAGAAGGGACTTTAGAAGTCATCCTGTCTAATTTCCTTATTTCACAGATGAGGAAACTGAGGTTCAGAGAGAGTGAGTGATTTTCTCAAAGTTACATGGTTGACTTTGAGGTGATGGGGAAACATCCAGGTGGAAATGTCCAGCAGGGTGTCAGCTCAAGGAAGAGATAAGGCTAGATAAGAGCTTCAAAAATCTAAGATCATTGAGCACATTTAAGGGATTATTATTATGGAGTGATAGATGTTTTGTTGTACATGGAAGGGCTGGTTTTTTCTATTTCTTGATCTAATATGAGTTATAAAAGGCTAAGATTATCAGAAATCTTTATCAGAAGTTTGATTGCTGGATAATTTAGAATTAATATCCTATGTACTTCTATATCTAAATTGTACTAATATCCATTGTTATTCAGTGGGGGCAGCTAGGTGGCACAGTAGATAGAGCCCTCAACCTGGAGTAAGGAAAACTCATCTTTCTAAGTCCAAATCTGGCCTCGGACACTTAGTAGCTATGTGACCCTGGGCAATTCACTTAACCCTATTTGCCTCAGTTTCCTCATCTGTAAAATGAGCTGGAGAAGGAAATGTCAAAATATTCCAGTATTTTTGTCACCATGGGTTACAAAAAGTCAGGCACAATGAAATGACAGAACAAAAATTCATTTAATCAGGCCCTATTTGTAGTCCTATTAAAAAGCTAAATCACTCATTAGCTTGGGATCCTGAGACTAGCTGAATACTAAACATATGTGAAAACATTGGCTGGGTTCTACTAGGAAATGCAAATCTTAGGGTTTAAAAGCTCAAAATATAAGACATTAGAGCACAAAACATGTAAGTTAGAAGGAACCATGAAATACAACATTTAAATACTCAAAGTGATCTTGGCACACAGGAGGGCTTCAGAACATAGGATGTCAGAACTGGGAGGGATACTCCATATAGAATGTCATTTTGAAGAAACATTAGATATAAGCTAGCCCAACCCTCTCAATTTATCAGGTGATGTGCTTGGAAAATCCAGGCCCATCATCATTCTCTGGCAGGCAGTCAAGGCTGTAATAGACTAATAAGATCTCCATTTAAATTTTAAAACTTTTTAGTTGATAATAGAAGTAGGAACATGACCCTCCTTAATGAATTTGTTAATACTGGTGTCTATTTACAAACATTAGTCTAAATCAAATCTTTAGCCTTTGTAAGTACTATGATAGAAAAAGTCCCAGACTGAAATTAAGGAAATTTAGTTTCTAGTCTAACTTCTGCTGAGCAATCTCTGTGACTTTGCTCAAGTCACTTATCCATGTGGGACATCTTCATTTTCATCTATAAAATGTGGTTGTATATTTTGAAGGAGGGAGAGGTGGACCAATTCTTCAAGCTCTAAAAGATTATGAATTGCTATATTTTAATATATACCATCTATTTTTACCTCTATATTCTTATCCACATCTGTATCTGTATCTGACCACTTGAAATAACAGTAACACATTTCCAAAGGGTTTGATGGTTATTGAATGCTTTGTGAGAGATAATATGGAGTAGAAAGAACATTTTTCCTCTCTGTTACTCTCACCTCTCTCATTCTTGGCATAGGAATAATAATCTCTCTTCTGCTGACCTCCTAGATCCATTAAGAACATTAAATCAGCAGATTCAAGTTTGAGTTCTGATTTGAATGCTTATTGCCTGTATGATCATGGCTAGGTACCCTCTCAGAGGCTCAGTTATCTCCATCTGTGAAATGGGGATAATAACAGAATATCTAATTCATGGAGACACGAGGAAGAAATCTCTTTAGAAACCACAAAGTATTATGAGCCATTTTCCTCATACATTACTTCATCTAACTCTCATTACAACCTGGTGGGATAGGCATTACAGGGGCTATTTTACAAATGAGAGGCTTCAGGAGGTGAAGTGATTTGGATAAGGCCATATAGCTAGCAAGTGGCTGAGAATTTTTTGTTGTGGCATATTTTATAGACATGGTAGATTCCTTCTTATAAGAATTCTTCCTGCCAAACTTAAATAGCTACTTGTCAGCAGTGGTGTACAGAGGATCCTTGGTCAGACCTGAATTAGACTAGATAGTCTCCGAGTCCCCTCGCAAATCTGAAACAGTGATTGTGTGACTTTCAGATAGCCAAGAAATTATTTTACACACAGTTTTTGTAAGGTTCTGCTCACAGAGCTGCAGTTCAAGACACTGTTGGATGTGATCATTTGACTGTCATTTCCTTGGTTGCCTTCTTCACTATTATTCTTCAGTAGAGACATTTTCAGTGAGAAGGTGAGAATAGGAGATAGAGAAAGAAAGTCATAAAGGGATCTCTGGGAACAGGCTGAGAAGAACTATAGACAAAAATAACAGAGGAAAGAGAAGAGGAGGCAGTCATAGGTAAAGAAATATCAGTCAGATAGAAGAATTAGTGAGCTAAATTTTGGTCCCCAGCTCTACCAAAATCTGGTGCAAACAATAAACTCTGAAAACAGAGGCTGTGTCTTATCTAAGTGACATACTCGATTGTCTGTATACAGTAGGTGATTAATAGGTGTTTGTTGAATGTATGAATTAACTTTTCTAATCAACAAGTATCGAAGAGATGAGATGGATTCAGACTCTGCCTCTTATGAGAAATGGAGCAACTTCCCTTGGTCTCAGTTTTCTCAACTTTAAAATGAGAAACTATTATAGTAAATACTTCAAGGGTTGTAAAGCACTTTGAAAACATTATCTCACTTAATCCTCTCTCCTTAGAGGTAGATGTTATTATCACCTTATTTTACAAATAAGAAAACTGAGGAAGGACTTGCCTAGGAAAGGATGATTAGTAACTCTTTAGACTGGACTTGAACTCAGGTCCTCTTGACTTCAGGTCTAGTGCTCTATATCCATGTGTCTTTCCATTTTGTAGTCTCATTTGTTGTATCTTTTTTCTATGACCTTCAAGTTTCTCTGTGCCTCAGAAATATAAAATGTCAGAGTTGGAAATTATTTTAGAGCTTATCTAGTCCATCCTCATTCCATCTCTCCCCCCCATTTTACGGATAAATATAACAGATTAAGAAAGGGGAAATTATCTGTCCAAGAAAACAGTGAATTGATAATATGGCCAAACTTAGAACTCAGGGATTGTCTGGATCTTCATCTAAGGCTTATTCTGCAACATCATATTTTATGCTCTCTCTAGTTCTCTGCTCCTCTGTCTTTGTCTTTCAACTTTTTGTCTTTATATATTACTGTCTCTCTCTGCCTTTGCTTCTCTCTTTTTTCTCTTTCCCTCTGGTTTCCTCCTTCTCTCTTCCCCTCTTCTTCCTCCCTCTCAGGCCTTATCTCTTTTTCTTATCTGGCCATAACATTAGACCAATGTGTGTATTGATGTATGTACACATATATGTATGCATACATGTATGTATGTATGTATTCTATTTATAGGAGAATTCGGTTCTGTGCTCTTAATTTCCAAAGCACACATTTGTTTCTGTCTTTATAAAGACAGAATTTAGCTCCTAAATTAAGTTGCTTTTTCTTACGTGAACCTTAATTGATTTTTTTTCCTGTGGGTCAATAACCTCGGATGGACAAAAAGGTTCTCTGCCCCATCCCTACCTCTTCCCTGCCCTGCCCCACAAAGCTCATACAGCTTTTCCTGGCAGGCTCTATTTGAGCCAAGTGACTGGTCCAATGGAGATGAAGGTTCTGCGAGCCCAGGCTTCGTGCCTCAGTGACAGGGGAGCCGTCAGGAAAGAGTCCATTAGTAGTGTTGGAAGGAAGCCACTTTGCAGAGGGCTTTGACAGGCGGCCGGGATGCAGTGAAGCAGAGCCAGGATTTCTGGAGACTTAATGATGTGCCTGAAGACATTGTCAGGCATCTTAAAGGGGAAAAGATTGAAGGCAAGTGACAGGCAGCGACCAGCACAGGTAAGATCTATGCAGAGGCAAAAAGCAAACGCCTTGATTTCTGCAGGCACCATCTTATCAGTATACTACTAGGCAGCACCACGGACAGCAGCATGCAGTTTTCAGTGCCTTCTTTTAGTAGTTCACTGGTCACTGCCCTTCACCTGCCCTGTTTCTCCTAGAGGGGAGCAAGGTTTAGGCTGGGCAGTCACCAAAATAAAATCATTAGAATCTCTGAGTTGGAAGAGACCTCAGAGACTGTCAGATAACAGAAACTCAATCTACTAAAACCCCAACAAAAGCTTGTCCACCATCTGAACCTCTGCAGTGACAGGGACACATTGCTACCCAACACAGCATATTCCATTTAGGAATGGATAGTTACTGTTTTGGAGAGTTTTTTCCCTTATATTGAGCCTAAATCTGCCTGCAGCTTCCATCCATTGATCTGAACAGAACAAATCCAATCCCCTCCCTCTTCCACATGACAGCTTTCCAAATACTTAACCCTCCCTCCCCCAATGACTGCAGGCTAAATGTTGCTAGTTCCTTCAACTATTTTATCAATAAATCAACAAGCATTTTTTAAGAGTTTAATATATACCAAGCATAGTGTTAAATGAATGCAAAACAAAAAAAGCAAACCAGCCCTGCCCTCAAGGACCTTACATTCTAATGGAAGACAATGTGTACATTCAAGATACATATGGGAATTTAAAAGGAAAGGTTCTAGTAGTTGGAAGAACTATAAAAGTGAGTGATTGAACTGAGTCTTGAAGGAAGCCAGGAATTCTGGAAGGTGAAGGTGAAGAAAGAGAGCACTGTAGAATTGGGGGCAGACAGTACAAAGGTATAGATGGAAGATGAAGCATTGTAAGAAATGACCAATGGACCAGTATGACTGGAACATAAGGTGAATAGAATGGAGCAATATATAAGAAGATTAGAAAGACAAGAAGGGTCTGGGTTAAGAAGAGCTTTAAATGAAAAAAAAAAGGCCTTTTTAGTTGATCCCAGAGATAATACAGAGCTACTAGCTAGTTTATTGAAATGGGAGTGGGGGTGACAGTCAGACTTGTAGTTGGGGAAAACAATTTTGACAGCTATGTGGCAGATAGATTGGAGAGAGGAAAGTCTTAAGGCAGGAAGCCCAATGAGAAAACCATTTTAATAGTCCAGGAGAGAAGTAATGAGGACCTGAACTAGTACTGTTACTCGTAAATAGAAAGAAGGGAATGTTTATAAGATGTTATAGAGATAGGAATGACAGAATTTGGTGACTGATTGAATTTAGAAAGAAAGAGTGAGTAGTGAAGGGTGACAGTGAAGTTGCTAGCCTTATGACTGGGAGGATGGTGAGATCATCCACAAGCATAGGGAAATTCAGAAGAGAGGAGAGTTGACCAGGTTAAAGGGGACATAATGAGCTCTTTATTGTATACTCATGTGTGTATGTATTTTATAATATATTTATGTATATTGATTTAGATGCCTATGTGATCATAGTTCAAAATCTTTTCACATCATGAATTTAGGTCCCTTCCCTTTCCTCGATGCCCTCTTCTGGGCATATTCCAATTTGTTAATAGATTTACAAAAATGTGGAGCTCAAAACTAAACAGTACTCTAGATGTGTTCTGGCAGGATTGTCTCTTCTGTCCTTCTGCTCACTCTCTGGGTCAGTCCCATCTCTATAGGAGGCCATATATTGACTTAGAAACCCACAAAATAACATTATGTATGTATTGTATCTATTTTAATGAATTTTTAATTATTTTGCTAAACACTTTCCAATTTTAATTTGGTTCAGCCTGTACTTGGGACTAGGTCATAAGTCTGATACTTCTAGAGGCTAGAACTATAATCAAGAAGACTGAGTTCAAATCCAGACTTACTAGCTGTGTTGCTCTGGGCAAGTGTTTCAACTTCTATTTACTTTAGTTTTTTTCCCCTTATGGAACCAAGGGTTGTGGTGAGAATCAAATAAGACAATATTTGTAGAACACTTTAGCACAGTGCCTGGCACATAGTAGGCAACTAATAAATATTTATTCCCTTCCCCATTAGCTTTTTTGGCTGACAACACAGTATCAGATCATATACAACTTCCAGTCCATTAAAACCTTTAACTCTTTTTTTTATGAACTGTGGTCTGGCTCCATGTCCTAGAGCCTAAGCCTATATCTGATGTAGTTTTGTTTTTTTTTTACCTAAATGTAGACCTTTCCATTAATTCCCATTTAGTTTCATCTTATTAGATTTGGCCCATAACCATTATTCTAGCCTGTCGATATCTTTATGGATCCCAAGTTTGTCATTTAACATGCTAGCTATCACTTCCAGCTTGGTACCATCTGCAAATTTCCTAAATATGCTATTTATGCCTTCATCTACATCATCAGTAAAATATTGGGCAGAATGGGGCCAGATAGGAGTCCTTTCCAGAAGAGCGGGGGAGTTCCACCGTGCCCCTCCTGCCAGGTAGGATTGGGCCATTCAACTTTCTAAGACCACACAGCTGTTAATCTAGGGCCAGAAGTAGAATTAGTACCAAGATTTTCAGATGCCAAGTCATGTTTGAAACCCAGCTGATCGTCTTATCATCCAGTCCACATGTCTCTGTGTTGTCCAGAAGAATATTATGTGAGGTTTCATCAGATTCATTATTGAAATCCAGGTCTGCTATGTCTACCACAATTCCCTAATCTAACTTGTCTAGTAAACACAAGGAAATCAGATTAGCCTGGTATCCTCTGTTCTTGATAAACCTATGCTGTCTCCCTATCCCAAGTGTTCACAAATTCTCCTTTTTTATGTTAAGAATTTTGCCAACATAAAAAAAAAATCATTGCAGTGACTTTTTCTGATAAAGGTCTTACTTCTAAGATATATAGCTTGTCCCAAAAATCTTAATACAGTTTTAAGCTTTAATAACTCCAGAAGCATAAATGCTATGAACTTACAAAAAGCAAAATTTAGAAGGTTAATGATTTAAAATTTTAAAATATTGATGTGTTTCTTATTAAAATTCAACATAGGGGGCAGCTAGATGGCAAAGTGGATAGAGCACCAGCCCTGAAGTCAGGAGCACCTGAGTTCAAATCTGGCCTCAGACACTTAATACTTCCTAGCTGTGTGACCCTGGGCAAGTTGCTTAATTCCAATTGCCTCAGCAAAATAATAATAATAATAATAATAATAATAATAATAATAATAATAATAATAATAATAATAATAAATAAAATTCAACCTAATCACTATTTTTCTATACATCACTGTAACTGATTTTAATACTTTAAAATTTTTCTTTGCTCAGTGACCAAAAAGATCATTTGTGTAGTCTTAGCCTTAAAATGATCCAAAGAATGGGGTTTTGATATAAATGCATAACTGTTTTCACATGACCCCACAAGAAAAAAATCTAAGGAAGATAGAACAGATGACTGTAGTGGGCCACATCAGAAGACCCAGCAGTCTTAAAAAATGTGAGCCAGAAATTGTTGCACATGACAGGGTGGTCCAGTTTGTTAAAATAAAAATTCAAAAAGCATTATTCAAAATTCATAAAACAAAATATAAAGTAAATTTTAATAAAGTTTCAAATGATTGTTTAAAAGTCTATAGCTTTTATACTTCGGAAGATATTACCATTTACAACTACACTAAGACTTCTGGGATATCTCATAAAAGGAATTGATTGACATGTTTAAGAACAAGACCTATTCTTCAATTAAGAAATGGCCAAAGGATAAGAACAGACAATTTTCAAAGGAAGAAACTGAAACAATCAAAAATCATATTTTTAAAATGCTCCAAATCACTAGTAATTAGAGAAATGCAAATAAAACAATTCTGAGGTTGTATCTCATTTCCATCATGCTGACAAAGTTTACCAAAAGAAAAATGACAACTGTAGGCACTGTGGAAAAATAGGCACATTAATTCATGGTCTTGGTAGAACTGTGAATTAGTTCAGTCACGCTGGAAAGCAACTTGGAACTATGCCCCCAAATTTCTCATCAATACCATTACTAGAATCACACTCCAAAGGGATCAAAGAAATAAGAGAAGAACCTATATGCATGAAGATATTTGCAGCAGAGCCTTTTGCAATGGCAAAACCTGGAAATTAAAGGAGTGCCCATAAGTTGGGGAATGGATGAACAAATTATGGAAAGTAAAGGTAATGGAAATATTACTGTATTATTAGAAATGATGGGAAGAATAGTTTTAGAGAAAGCTACAAGACTTGTATGAACTAATTTAGAACAAAATGAGCAAAATCAAGAGAATAATGTATAGAATAGTAACAACATTATAAAGAGAAACAACTTTAAAAGACTTAAGAAATCTGATTAATGCAATGACCAAACACAAGTCGAGGAGAACATTGATAATGCATGCTACTCAATTCCTAACAGAAAGGAGACAGATTCAAGATGCAGAATGGGTCATAGTCAGTGTTGGAACTTCTATACACATTTGTTTTAAAAAAAAAAGGCTTTGTTTTTATTTTTCTTTTCCACTGGGGGAAGTGGGAGAGAAGAGAATACTGATTAACCTAAAAAATTAAAAATCAGTTTAAAAATAACTTTGCTGAAATGAAAGTCAAAGTTACTGGCCAATAGCTTAAAGACTGTACCTACTTTGAATATTGTAACTACATTTACCCTTTTCCAATCCCTCATTCTCCGATGGAATTGACTCATTTTCTGATCTCTATGATTTCATCAGTATGTAATGGTGATCTGAGGATGAAAGGATCCTAGAACTGGAAGGAACTTTAGATGTCATTGAACATAGCCCTATCATTTTACATATATGGAAACAGGTTCAGAGAGCTGAAGTTATTTGCTGAAAGTCACAAAGCCAGCAGTAAAAGTCAAAAGTTGGATTTGAATCCAGGACTTCTGACAATATAGTCAATGCTCTTTTTACTGTTCCAGATTACCCTCTTTAGTGAATCCAGTCACATCTACTATTGCTTTGATATACAGGCTCTAGAATATTAGAGCTAGAAGATTTAGCCTACAGCTGAGATCAACCTTATTAACAGATTTTTTTCCGCTATCATGTTTCAAGGGTCAGGTTTTCCTAAAGGTAAAAGAATCCATAAACTCACAGTTTGGTGGAAATAATCACCTAGATTTCATCCATAAAAAGGTCCTTGGGAAATCTTCTATCCCAGCTTCCTTACTTTCAGACTGTGTAGATGACCTTATCCCCACTTTACAGATGAGGCAAATGAAGTTATCCATTCAGCAAATATTTATTTAGCATCTCCTGTGAGCAAATCTGTGATGGGTGCTGGGAGGAACAGAGAACAAAACAGACTGTGACTTGTCCAAACTCATATAACATGTTAATGCTCATAATAATATTTAACAAAAACCGATCTTGTTTCCATGGGTTCAATTCTCATTTTCCACCAAATAATTCCTTATTTTTTTAAATTCATTCTGAGTCTCTCTCCTAAGCTAGGCACACATCTCTAGCTGTTTCTTGGACACTTTGAGCTGGAGGTCCCATGGGCATTTCAAACTCAACATGGCAAAAATAGAACTCATTATTTTCCCTACAAATCCTCCCTCTTCTGAATTTCCCTATTATTGTTGAGAAATTACAATCTTCCCAGTTACTCAGGAGCACAACTTCAGTGTCATCCTCAACTCCACAGTTACAGTTACATTGACCCTTTAGACCACTTGGTCTTTGTCTGGGCCCTGATAGCCTCAGACTGAATGTAGCTAGCAATTGTTTCTCTTTTGACCAGAAACCTTGAGGGTCCTCCCCTCCCAGATTGGCTTGTTTTTGTTTGCTTTCTCTCTTTCTTGCTTACTTGCTTTCTCTCTCTCTCATCCCCCCTCCCTTTCTTTCCCCCTTTCTCCCTCCCTCCTCTTCTTCCTTCCTCCCTTTCTTCCTTCCTTTCTTTCCTCCCTCTCTCTCTCCCTCACTTCCTTCCTTTCTTTCTCCCTTCCTTCTTTCTTTTCTTCCTTCCTTTCTTCTTTTCTTCCTTCCTTCCTTCTTTCCTTCCCTCCCTCCCTCTTTTTCTCCCTCACTTCCTTCTTTCCTTCCTTCCTTTCTTTCCTCCCTCTCTCTCTCCCTCACTTCCTTCTTTCCTCCCTCCCTTCCTTCTTTTCTTCCTTCCTTTCTTCCTTTCTTCCATCCTTTCTTTTTTCTTTCTTTCCTCCTTTCCTATATCTGTCTTTCTACTAGGGAAAAAAGGCTATTCTTTGTCTCATTTCTTTCTTAACTCCCCTTAATCCCTGAATGTATGGTTGCCTTGGTCAAACTGAGACCTGATTAAAAAAACAACTTACCTTAAGAAGGCCAAAGTCTCTCACTGCATCCAGGACCATCTCCTTCGTCCTGACCTATATCTCACCACTGGACCCAGTCGGCTCTGGAGGAGAAAGTCAGGCTGGTGACTTTGCACAGCTCTCCCTCATTAAATCCAATTTATTTGCACATTCTGGCATACCTCCCTGATGTTATGGTAGTCCCCAAAAATGAAGGACAGAGGATATGGAGCCGCTGCTTGGAGAGCACATTTTTAATATGGCAGTAGGGCCCATCACTGAATGAAATCAGATCAGGATGCCAAGTGTGCATGAGGGACCTGGACAACAAGGTCAGTGAGCCACTGCTCTGGGAGCTCTTTCTGCTGGCGGGGCCCATGGTCAACACTCACATGCCCAAGGGTCAAGTCACGGGGCAGCACTAAGGCTATGGATCTGTGGAATTCTTAAGTGAAGAGGATGCTGACTATGCCATTTATATCATGAACTATATGGGAAGCCAATATGAATGAACAAAGCTCACAACATAAATCTGGATGTGGGGCCAACATTTTCAAGGGAACTGAGACCCTGCAACTGATGAGAAGCTACTCTACGAGATCTTCTGCTCCTTTGGGGTGATTTTGCAAACTCACCAGATTATGTGGGATTCAGACACAGGCAACTCCAAGGGTTATGTCTTTATTAATTTTGCTTCATTTGATGTCTCTGATATGGCAATCAAAGCCATGAACGGGCAATATCTGTGTAACCAGCCTCTCACTAAATCCTATGCCTTCAAAAAAGAGCATAGTTCTGGAGCCTCGCGATAAAGTTTGCCCAAAATCCATTGTCTCGGGCAGATCCTCTCCATCAGCTGTTTGCTGATGCTCCACCCCTACCCTCTGTCTTCCTTAGGCTCTGGGCTTCCTTCACCAAGTGTGCCCCCACTGGGCTCATTCCCACCTTTGGCACACCTCATGGAGCCCTTTCTCCAGGAATACTCTCTCCTATGCCAGCTGGGGCAAAAGCCCATAGCTCTCCATCAGCAGGAACCCTCAAGGCCGGGCATCCTGGGCATGGATACTCACATCCCCATCCATTCCCACCAGGTGAGATGCCTCACCCAAATATGTTTCAGAGCAGTTAGCCCACCATGATCCCCATAGCTTGGAACACCCCTATTCAAGGCCCCCAGGCTCAGGGAGACAGCCTCCTCCACCACCAGGAATGCCTCATCCTGGCCCCCCTCCTATGAGAAAGATACCCCAAGGACCCCCTTTTGGATCTCCCATGGATCACCCAACCCCATGCCTTCCCATGGTACATGAGGACTTTCTCTCCCATAGATAGAGCAGTTCTTCTCAACCTCCACGGAATGGCTACCAAAGAGAACCCCTTCCCCATACCCTGACCCTCCCCCCAACCTCCAATACCTCCTTGTGGAACCCTTTGGGGTCCTCTTCCTCAGCAGAGCCAATCAGAGGAATTGCTGCACCCCCTTCTTCCTCACATTTGTCCTTTTTCCAGTGTTATTTCCCTCACCCACACTGGACTTTTTTCTATGTTGGGCTCCATTTCTTCCCCAGATAATGATAGTGAATAAAGCTGGATCCCTTGTTTATCCTGTAATAAATAATAATAATAATAAATGAAGGACAAACAACAGCTATACTCACCTTACATTACCAAACCATTGTCAGTTCTTCCTTAATAGACCTTCATGAAGGTTTCTACCTTCATTGACACTCTCATGTAGGTTTATTCCCCATTCATAAACACAACTTACTTGAGGCCCTCATCACCTCTCATCTGCACTAGTGCAATAGACTTCTGATGGATCTCCCTATCTCCATGTGCCTTTTCCCTCCGATCCATTGTTTACTTGGCTGCCAGGGTGATTTTTCTAAAGTGTAAGGAATAAATAAGGGCAGCTAGATGGTGCAGTGGATGGAGACTCAGGTCTAGAGTCAAGGAGACTCATCTTCCTAATTCAAACTTGGCTTCAGAAATTTATAAGCTGAGTGACCCTGGGCAAGCTGGAGAAGGAAATGGCAAACTGCTCTAGTATCTTTGTCAAGAAAACTCCAAATGGGGTCATGAAGAGTTAGACATGGCTGATGATGACTGAACAAAAACAAATACATAAGCATTTTACCCCCTACTCGCTGAGCTCAAGACTCCCTTTTACTTCCAGGTTCAGCTGTGTCCTCTCTAGTGGGCACTTAGAGCTCCCACTCTTTTCAGCCTCCTTTTGTGCATTGGCTTCCCCAATTAGACTGTAAATTCTTTGAAGACAGGGATTGTCTTCCTTTTTTTATTGGTAGCTTCAGAACATAGTGCCAACCATGTAGCAGATACTTAATAAATGTTTATTGACTATTATTGATTATAAAATACAAAAACCCATAAAATAATATTAATTGTAATTATAGCTGTCTCCCAAGGTCGATGTGAGAATTAAATAATATTTTTAAAGAGCCTAGCACAGTGCTTGGTATATTCTTTCCTTCCTCCTTCCTTCCTTTCTTCCTTTCTTCCCTATGTAGGCAATAGGATATTTGAAAACTCACACTATCTGGGAGGGTTTGGCCAAACCAAGTCCCCAGGTGGACTCTGAAGGGCCTTCTTCCTTCTGCTACAGTCTAAAGACCTTCACACTCACAGCTCTGGGGACCGACCCCTCTGGCAAATGAGATGTGGTTATCTCTACCCCTTAAGGAGTCTAGTACCTGGTTATATATTTTGTTCTATGCTTCTCTTCCCCCACATACCTGTTCTACTATATTCCTGTCCCAGGTACCTTATTTTAGACCACAAATCTATGGTCTATATAATACTCAAGTCCTGGAGGTTTGGGTATCACTTGTATTCTTTTGCAGAAACCCCCTTTGAGTCCCCAAAACTGCCTAATTCACTTTTGTCTCTGTATCCCTAATGCCCACCACAGTGCGTGACACATGATAGGTGCTTGATTAATACTTGTGAAATGAAGAAAGGAATGGACTGTAACCTGGGTCTCTTTTTGAACTCTGCCATTATAGAATGAGACATCTGGGTGGATGCTTAGAGATCATTTCGTTGAAGAAAGGCTCAGAGAAAAGGACTAAGCTACTGAGGTTATCCAATGAGTTAATGACAGAGCTGGGATCAGAACCCTAACCTTCCTGTCCCCTCCTTCAGTTTGCTGTTCTCCTCACAATGCCTTATTGCAGCTCTTCATTCAGAATTCATTTGACAGTCCCTGATACCATCTCTTATACACAGCAGACACTTATGTGAAAGAAAGGTAATCCTTAACCACCTGCAGCAGCATCCCCATCCCCCCAACCCAGACTTGCCAATGTTCCTAAGCTCTGGTAGGAGCTACTTCTGTGTTTCATAAGGGATTCACAACTGGGGTCTAGAATAATTAGACTAAATCAGCCATGTGTATAGCTTTTTTCCCCCTTTAATGGACTGACATCAATGTGGAATTCAGGAAAGGAAGCACTTAATGAAATTATTATTTCATTGCACAGCTGTGCAGGAAACTGGGAAAATGGGGGTGATGGGGAAATGGGCTTGCTTTGGTTGCAAGGGAAAGCAATGACAGCTTGTCTCTCTGTCCACAATCGAGTTAATTGTTCAACTCGTTAAGTCCCCCAAAATGTCCAATTAACAGGGGCCAGCAGGGAAACCCAGGAGCCTCCAGGACCCATGAAATCGCTGTCTTCCAAGATTTGGTCTCAGGGAAGTTTCAGCAGCCAAGTAGAAAGAGGAGAAGCTAGAAATCTATTATATGGCTTTGTCTGCCCAAAGGGAGAAGATCCAAAGGGCCTGGGTTCCTGAGCCCTGACATCATAACAGGCTGGGCCAGTCCAGGATAGAAGCAAGGGAGCAAATGGGAGGCATCTTCGTCTAGTAGCTCAAACCAGTTTGGACTCTCTCCATTTGCCAGGGCACCCTGGCAGCAACAAGCTTTGACCAGCAGCTTCCAAGAGAATTTTGGCTCTGGCATTTACCAGTCATTTGACCATTGACAAGATATTTAACTTCCTCAGGTTTCAGTTTTTCATTAATAAGACAAAGGGGTTGAATTAGATGATATTAAGCAGTCCTTCCAGATTCTGCATTAGATCCTGCATTATGGCAAAGAGGGCTTTGTGGAAGGGAAAGAGAGGGTCCCAGCAGGCAGGACTGGTTCATGGGGGGAAAATGGGTCAAGTCTGTCAACCCCTTATCCCACCAAAAGACAACAATTCACTGAAAAACAAAATTGGTGAATTGGAAAAAGACAACAATTCATTGAAAAATAAAATTGGAAAAATGGAAAAAGAATGCATTGAATTAAGAAATTCAATTGGCCAGCTACAAAAGGAGCTAAAAAAGATAACTGAAAGAAATAATACTCTAAAAATTAAAATTGAACAAATAGAAGTAAATGACTCAATAAGACTTCAAGAATCAGTCAAACAAAAACAAAAAAATGAAAAAATAGAAGAAAATATGAAATATCTCTTAGGAAAAACAACTGACTTGGAAAACAGATCCAGGAGAGACAATCTAAGGATTCTCGGACTCCCTGAAAGCCACGATGAAAAAAAGAACCTGGATGTTATCTTCCAGGAAATCATGAAAGAGAATTGCCCTGATGTTTTAGAATCAGAAGGCAAAATTGGTATTGAAAGAATTCACCGATCA
>JAJPUD010000964.1:389241-400707 GCA_023553655.1 Myrmecobius fasciatus
GGCAACAACAATACTATATGATGATCAATTCTGATGGACATGGCTCTCTTCAACAATGAAATGTTTCAAACCACCTTCAATTGTTCACTGAAAAAAGCCATATACACCCAGAGAGAGGGATGTGAAATGTGGACCACAACATAACATTCTCATACTCCTTTATTGATGTTTGCTTACATTGTGTTTCCTTTATCTGATATGTCTTTTGTGTAGATAAGATTTTTCTTGTACAACAATGATAAGTTTGGAAATATGTATACATATATTCGATTTGCCAATATTTTAACATAATTAACATGTAGTGGATATCCTGCCATCTGGGGGAGGGGTGGGGAGTTGGGGGGAAAATTTGTAACAGAAAGCTATGTAAGGGTTAGTGTTGAAGAATTATCCACACATATGTTATGCAAATAAAATAAAAAAGAACTCTGTGTTAAACAAGAGTCATGAGTGGCAGCTAGGAATAGAAATCTATCTTACTCTACAGGAAAGTAGGAGGACAAAGAGATAAGAGAAGGAAGGGGCTAATAGAAGGGAGGGTGCCTTGGGGCAGGCAGTAGTCCAAAGCAAAACACTTTTGAGAAGGGACAGGATGAAAGGAGAGAGAAAAAGGATGAAAGGATAGATGGAAATATAGAAAAAGTAATCATAACTGTGAAAAAAATCTTTACAGGAAATTTCTCTGATAAAGGTCTCATTTCTCAAATATATGGAGAACTGAATCAAATTTATGAGGAGCCATATCTCAACTGATAAATGGTCAAATACTGTGCAATGTCTTGATGCAGTGCAGTGGGCACCATATTTAGAGGCAAAGTAAAAATGGTTGAATTCTGGCTCTGTCGCCTATATTCCATTAGGCGTGGCTCTTTACCTCTATGAAGTTTTCTTATCTACAAAATAAAGGACTTTGACTTGGAAAAAAAAAAGATAAATGGTCAGAGGATATGAACAGACAATTTTCAGATGAAATAATCAAAATTATGTATTATCATATGGAAAAAATGCTCTAAAACTCAATTAGAGAAATGCAAATTAAAACAATTCTGACTTATGTTAATTACATTAATTAATTACATAACTCAGACTGCCTAATATGACCGATGAGGAAAATGATAGCTATTGGAAGGAATCTGGGAAAATTGAGACACTAATGCACTGTTGCTGGAGTTGTAAACTGATCCAATCATTCTGTCCCCAAAGGGCTATGACACCATGTATACCTTTGATTCAATAACATCACTATTAAGTCTGTATCCCAAAGAGATTTTTAAAATGGGTGAGAGGAGTGACAAAGAAGGATCTACATGTACAAAAATATTTATAGCAGTTCTTTTTGTGGTGGAAAAGAATTGGAAACTGAGGAGATACTCATCAATTTGGAAATGACTGAACAACTTGTGGTATATAATTGTGATGGAATGCTATTGTGCTATAATAAATTATAAACAGAATATTTTCAGAAATACTTGGAAAGATTTACACAAAATGATACAAAGTGAAATGAGCAGAACCAGGAAGACACTGTAAACAGAAACAGCAATATAGTGTGAATGACTTAACAGTTCTCAGCAGTATAATGATCCATGACAATTCTGAAAGACTCGTGATAAAAAATGCTATCCCTCTGAATGCAGATCAAAGTATACTTTTCTTTTCTTTTTTGGGGGTTTTTTCTTTTCTTTCACAACATGACTAATATAGAAATATGTTTTGTGTGACTGCACATGTATAACCTATAGTAAATTGCTTGCCTTCTCAATAAAGGGAGGAAGGAAAAGAGGAGAAGAAGAGAGAAAAGATGAGAGAGATGAGAAAAATATATAAAAAATTTTAATGTTAAAAATTGTTTTATGTGTAATTGAGGGAAAAATAAAATAATTTTAAGAAAAGTCACTGAATTGGAGTCTAATAAAGCTACTCAGGTGACCATTAGTAAACAGTGAATGGAGAATTTCTCATCACACAAAATAAATAAACTCACCAGTGTTTCTTTGGATAGTGTTTAACAAACACCTCCCCTTCCTCCATTTTGTCAGAGTAATGGTAAATCCTTTTGTTTTTCTGTGTTTTGTTTTTGTTTTTGTTTTCAACAGTCAGGAGAATGCTACAGATATAAATTACCTAGACTTTTGCAAAACATTTGATTAAAAAATATCTTATACTATTCTTATGGAGAAACATGGTAAAAGAAAAGAAATAAGCATTTATGTAGCACCTACTATGTGCCATAGTAGGGATTCCTTTTTGGGTACATTGGCTGAGCTCCTTCCAACCTCCAAAATTCTGTGCCCTTTGACCCTAAAAGTCCCAAGAGAGGAAAGAAAACTCTTAAAATGTTTTCTCAGACACAACTAAGGGAAACACTTATATGCAGGTAAAGCCAACCAGGATGACCTTATCCTTCCTCTCAGGTTATACTGTTTCATCATGAAGAAACTTTACTTGATACATTATCTTTCTTTCCCTTAAGCACAACCAGGTCTGCATCAGTTATAAAATGAGCCCTCCTAAAACATCAGCCAGGACCACAACTTCTCCCAGCTTTTACATGCTGCTCACAGGAATTCCCTAAATGGAAGAGACTCAGGTGGTCCCTTGGGGCTATTGCCTTCAACTGCTGACTTGCTGTCCTTACAGCTCAGTTATCCTTGGCTTCCTTTTTGTGATCATAAATTGCATGAGTATCATGTGCCCATGTGTGTAGCTATGTCTATCTCTAGATATAGCTATATCTATATTTATTTAAATCCCAGCTTCTTAAACTGTGCTATGTGACCCCAATATGAAATCTCACAACTGAATGTGGGGGTTGCAAAATTATGATTTATTATTAATAAATGTTTGATTTGAATATCTATTTTATATACCTATAGACCTGGAATCATATAAAAATTTCTCAGGTGAAAAGGAATCATAAGTGAAAAAATTTAAGAAGCTCTAATCTAAATAGTTAGGATATGCAGGGATGTGCAGAAATAGAGTTAAAGATAAATCTATAGAAAAACAACTGGGTGATGCTTTGGATAGTTAGATAAATGGAGCCATCAGACAAAAAAAGTTACCTCTTCTGCAAAATGGGGATAATTAAAGCACCTATGTCCCAGGGTTGTTGTGAAGATAGAATGAAATATTTAAGTGTTTTGTAAATCTTAAAGTGCTATATAAATTAGATAGATAGATAGATATGAGTATATATACATGTTTTTATATATAAATATGATAGATAGGTAAATATAATGAGTATATATATATGTGTGTGTGTTTATATATATAAATATACGTATGCATTCAAGTTTGGATATGTCTATATGAATGTATATATATGCACAAGTATATACACATGCAATTATGAATATATATGTATGAATATGTATGTCACATACAGGTGCAATGCTCATATGTCCATGTAAGTACTACATTGTATGTATACATGCTCATCCATAAATATATAAAGAGGCAGCATGGCAACTTAAGTTAGTAGATAAAGAGCTGGGTTTGAAACTAGGACCTAGGTTCAAGATCCTGATTGAGTAGTTCTAGCCAAGTCACTTTATCTCTCAATGCTTCAGACAGCTCTCTAAGAGTTATGTATATTTGACATGGTCTAGCAAATATCAGGAAAAAAGAGTCCCCATTAGGATGTATCTGGCATTGTTCATCCAGGAGGCAGAAAGAGGTCCATCGAGAGGGACTCGGGACCTTCAAAGGCGATCCCTTCTCCTTGTGGACTGAGCTAAGTACCAGAAAACTTGTTCAGGTAATTAGTCTCAATCTACCCATTGCTTCTGTTTCCACCTTCAAAGAACAGAGTCCCTCAGATCATATGCTGCAGAAAATGTATTCCCTCTACTCAACAAAACCCCAAATCCAGTTCCTATCTCTATACTATCTTGCAAATAATCCTTTGAGATAGATTAGATAGGAACTGAATGAATGAATAAATGAATAAAAAGCATCCCGACTCACTGTGACAATCACTGCTGTAACAGTTTCTTAAACTTTTCCCATCCCATTACACTAGAGAAATTTTCATGTGACCTCAAGTATAAAAGTATATAAACAAGTGTCCAAATCAAATATTTACTGACAATAAATCACAATTTCACAACCCTCACATTCAATTATAAGACTCCATATGGGGTCATGACCCATGGTTTAAGATATTTTGGTCTAAATCATGGAAATCTAAAGGCAGTCTGCCCTGGAAGAGCTTATATTCTTCTAGGGGAAATCATACATAAGGGGACCAGGGAGGAGAATTTTAATTCCTCCTCCCTGGGGAGTGGGGTTAGAGAAGTACATTGATATATCTCATCATATCATTAATATGATCGTATTAGCAACAATGATAAGTGTGGAAATATGTATACATATATTCTATTTGTCAAGTATTTTAACATAATTAATATGTAGTGGATATCCTGCCATCTAGGGGAGGGGTGGGGAGCTGGGGGGGGGAAATTTGTAACAGAAAGCTTTGTAAGGGTTAATGTTGAAGAATTACCCATACATATGTTTTGCAAATAAAAAGTTTTAATTAAAAACAACAACAAAAATATGATTGTGTTAGCAAAGGAAAAAGAGAGGAGAGAGGAAAGAGTACATGTTATTTGGCCAGGTAGTTGATGAGGAGATAGTCAGAATAGAGAGGGAAATGTAACTGGGTTTTCTGTGTAATAAGGGTATGGATCATACTCAGACTCTATCAGTTATCTCTCCAGTGTCCTGCACAGGAGGAAGTTGTATCAACAGCAAACTGATGGTACCTGGATATGTCCTAGGCCCCCAGTTATGTCTGAAATAATGGTCCAGGAGAGCTAATCACCAATCAGGAGAGTGAGCTTTAGGAAGAAAGTTTCTTCAGGGCTGGAAAGTGACTTGGGAGAGATTGGGAATAGATCCTGGACCTGGGATTTCATAGGCACAGGGAACACTCCTCTACCAACGTAGAACAGTCTCTTCTGTGCACCTAATGGTCTTTGAGGAGTTATGTGATTGGTGCAGGGTCATATAGTCTGTCTGTGTCAGAAGCAGAGCTTGAACTGCGGTCTTTGCAGCTTGGAAGTCACGTCTCTGTTCACTATGTGACACTGTCTCTTGTGTCCTTGTGATGTTTATGTACATTTGATATAAAAATTGAATATTAATCAGTGTTAAAGAAGGTTGTCCAAACACATTTTATGTTAATAGGTGCACTTATAAACACTAATGTGGAACAGCAGGAAATTAGAAGGACAAGGGTCAACGAGCCGTCGGCTCCAGTTGTTGGGAAGAGAAATAGTAATGAATAAGAGTTGAGTCAGAGCAAAAAGGAGAATGGAGTCTCCAATAGGGAGCTGAAAAGTTGAGAATTAACTTGTGAGTCCTAGGGCTGGATTTAGGGCTGATTGATCCAATCCAAGAGGGAAGAAAACCGGAGAAGTAATAACAGAAGAAAATTCTTTATTGTTCAGAGGGGTTCAGGAAGGGCTTTACTTTACCTGGGGATTAAGAAATTATTATTTTTCTCTTATATCCATAACCTTTTTAATTGAAATTAAGATTTTTATTTTCTATATCCTTATTCAGAAATCAGTCCCTGCAGGTTATTCAGCCATTATTCAGTCTGAAGGACATCACTGATGGATGAGATGCCCTAATCCTTGGAGTATATGCCTTTCCATCTTGAATGGAACTCCACCCAACTGGGAGACCTTACAAACAGAATCCAATCTAAGTGAGATATTGTCCTTAGAAAATAAGCCCCTGCCTGTCCTTGGAACCTTCCATTAAAATTTAGGGTGACCAGCTTTTGGAGGGAAAACCAATCAGCAAGTTCCAAGGACTTTTGCCCAGAGTGCTAGAAAGCAGCTGAATCTCATGATTAGGTCACGTTTGCTAAAGGAGGAGCAAAAGATGTTTTGCTTATCTCTTCATTAGTATGTTGGTTTTTTTAATTGGATTTTGATAATTGATTATTAACCAATAAGACTTGATTTTTACCCTCAGGTACACTGCCTTTTTCAAAGGCTTTTAAGTATTCAGAGACTCCCAAGGGTCATCTTTAGTTTATGAGAAAAATCAAATGATATCCTTTTATTAATTATTTGCTAGCTATAATTGATTGCTAATTACTCAGAAATTATGTCTGTTGGATTTTTCATTTTGTAAAAGGATGAAGAAGGGGTGGAAACGATTGAGAGAAGAAACCAATCTTCTCAGGGGATAGGACAGAACTGGGCCAGGAAGGCTCTGGACTCTGATGCTGCTCCTTTGTACCTATGTAATTGGTCACCAAAGGTTCCTTACTCTCCTATCGCTACTCCTTTTCCTCTGAACAATCTGGCTGAGTGTGATGAGACACTCATTACTAGGGAGAAAAAAGTACAGAAAAGATGAGGAAGTGGGAACGGCTATTATTACATATAGAGTGGAAAGATTCTTTGATTTATAAACACTGAACCCAGATGTAGCAGACCCAGAATCAAGTTTTAACTTGACCCTTTAATAACTTCAAAGTGAGGCCATTTAATCTTAACCTCAGTTTCTTCCTCTGTAAAGTGGGGATAAAAATCATTGTACCTTCCTATTTGAAAAAGTTGTGTGTGGCATTAAATGAAATAATGATCATCAGTTATTTATTTATGTATTTATTTATTTATTTATTTCTTTGCTGAAGCACTTGGGGTTAAGTGACTTGCCCAGAGTCACGCAGCTAGGAAGTCTTAAGTGTCTGAGTTCAGATTTGAACTCAGGTCCTCATGACTTCAGGGCTGCACTCTATACATTGTGCCATCTAACTGCCCCCCTTTTTTAATCAGCTATTATTTTTAAAGATTTAGATGATATAAAAGGGATTCCTATATTGGGAAACTGGACTAGGTCTATTCCAATGCTAATATTCTAGAATTTTATGAGTCTAAGATTCTAGGGTTCTATGATCTCAACTTCTCTCTTCCTCCACTATCTCGCTTTCCTCTCTCCTTCCTTCCTCTTCACAGGTACATATATTTACATACAGTAGAGCTTCTGGCTAAGTCCTGCAGTTTCTAGGTTTTTACGAAAGAGAGAAAGAAGGAGAGATAGAGGGAGAGACAGAGACAGAGACAGAGACAGAAAGACAGAGACAGCAATAAAGACAGAGAGAGAAAGAGGAAGAGAGAGAGAGAGAGAGAGAGAGAGAAAGACAGAAACAGAGACAGAGAAAAAGAGAATGTTCTTGTGGAACATTTCAAATGCAATGTCAAAAGAGCTGAACAAAAGTGTTTTGAAGAAAAGCCATGTAGTGATTGCCACTTAGAAAAGAAGGGCTGGAGTTGAAGGTTCACTGTATCCCTGGCCTTGGCTGTGACTGAGAACAAAGCAGAGGAGTCCCTCTTGGGGAGGTGGGGGAGCCCTGGTGTTCGATCAACAGAAATTGGGATTTTAAAGTCCCACAGATTTGGGGGAGATAGGAAAGGGGCATCACGTGGCACTGGGAAGCGTGGGCCCTGCTGTCTCTGTAACAAGGGTAGAAGAAGCAGAGAAGTGTGTGACAAATTTTAGGGACTGAACTATATTAAGGAATACATACTTTAGGAATATATTTACCTCTCCTCCCATGTCCCAGCCTTATAGATTAGGCAAGACCCCATATTCCAGAAAAGCTGGGGCACGGACAGAAAAAACCAGTCCTTTCCCTTTGCATTACCAGGGGGTCTTTTATGGCTTCTTGCTAAATTACTTTGTTATTCACTTTAAGGACTGCTGAGAGATAAGGAATTGGCTACTACTGCCCAGACAAGAATCACATAAGGTCTTGATCCATCTAGACAGGGAGAAATAACCCTCCTTTGTGAAGAATAGCTACTACTTCTGTTATCAAACATCTACATCATAAAGGGCATGTCTTGATTTCTTGAACCTCTCAAAATTTAAGGGATGCATCACAACACAAGATGGAGAAAAAATTCCCATCAGGCATTTCTTCTGTAATAATACTAGTCAGGTGACTGTGGTCAAGAAATTTATTTTTTAGTGTCTGACACAGCTCCCCAAGGCTATATATTATGCATGAACTGGCAATCTGCATCAGTGGAGGGAGACTTCACACTGGGAGTTCACTGCACAGATGAAAAAAAATCACAGGTACTAAATATTAACAACAATAAAACACTCACCTTGCAAAGTTGTACCCTGTGACTGGCATTCCTTCCCTGTTTATCTGTCCCTGCTGAATTTCTTCCGACTCTTGTCCAACCAAAATGCCATATTTTATAAGAAGGAGGTCAGAAAAAGTGATACAAGAACACTCTCAAGAAGTCACGGGACCGCCCAGCATGGGGTATCCATATCAAAGAAGGCGATGTGCTCTAAGAGCAAAGCAGAACTGTAGTAGCTCTCTGACCCTGGGTGAGTTAATAATGATCTTCCCCCCGGGACCTCACAGAGTTGCATCTCTCCAATGCACTTATTATGTGATCAGATTAAAACATCTGTATGTCTTATACCCTTCTACTAAATTGTATCTTCATGAGAGCAAGGACTATGTCTTTTATACCTTTTCCTATCTCCCTGTGCATCAGGATAGAATTTTTCACATAATATTTCCAATCTAGGGCTCTTAGGATGCATCAAACTCTATTCTTAGAAGGAGCTTTGTAAATATTTGCTAATAAATGACCACATTTTATAAATAGTGCAGCAGTAAAGAAATGTGAATTTATTGTTGTTGCTAAAACCATAGAAGCTGCAGAGGTTTGTTATAATCATTCAGTGTTAATTAAGTATTGATGAAGAGGAATGATGGGCAGACCCCCGTTATTAGGGCAGCATCTCTTTGATTGAAATAAACACCACCAGGAGAAGGTCTTAAACATGTGAGGTATGAGCAGGAAGTAAAGAAGCAAATAGATTTCATTGGACATCCAGGAGGGGCAGAATTTACCTTGCATCTGCTTTGTGTATTATATATACTTTCTTTCATATGTTTATGTTATCTCCCCAATAGAATATAAGCTCCTAGAAGGCAGGGACCTTTTTGTTTGGTTTGTTTGAGTATCTCTAGAGTCTAGTACAATGCTCGATACTTTATTGGTTGATTGTTGTCTTTTGAACTCAGAGAAGAACAAAATGATATCCCTACATTGGGATCTTGTCCATCTGTGGCTGATCAGACCCACAAGTCAGACACAAATCAACATTTGGAGTAGAGATGTCCAATTTGTGCATCTCACCTTTCTTCTGAGTTATTGCAATTCTGCTTCGCTCATAAAGCACATCGCCTTCTTTGATATGGGCATACCATGCTGGGCAGTCCTGTTAGTTCTTGAGAGTGTCCTTGTATCACTTTTTCTGACCTCCATGTGAATGATTGCCTTGTGTGAGTTCTCCATCAAACAGTCTTTTAGGCAAATCAATATTTATCATTCTAACAATGTGGCCAGTCCATTGGAGTTGGGCTCTCTGCAGTAAAGTTTGAATACTCAGCAGTTCAGAGAGGACCTCAGTGTTGGGTACCTTATCTTCAGAATCTTCCTAAGATAATTCAGATGGAAGCAATTCCATTCCCTGGAATGGCACCAAAAATTGTCCAGATTGTACATAGAGATGATGAGGTTGATTCATGCATCACTGGAGCTGGCTCAGTGTTAGGGAGGTTCCAAAGGAAGGTGCTAGGGAGAAGAGATAGTAGACTAACTAATTGAAAGTCTACACAGCCTCATTGTTAGATACCTATTGATACATAATAGGTAGGAAATAAAAGCTGGGATTGATTCATCCCATGTCTATAAGGAGAGGGATACAAGCTCTATTTTCTGACTGGCTTGAAGGAAGCTCAGGATGTGAAGACTATGGTTTGAGTTAAAAACAGAAGCTATAAAGTTTGATTCCCACTTCAGCCTTCATGATTGAAGCACTCTTTTTTTCTTCTTCAAGAATCTCCCCTACCATCCATCACTACTTATGATTAGAATTGTTGAGGGTTTTTCAGTCATGTCTCACTCTTCTTGATGTTCTTTAGGGTTTTCTTGGCAAAGACACTGGAGTGATTTGCCATTTTCTTCTCCAGCTCATTTTACAGATGAGAAAACTGAGGTAAACAGAATGAAGTGACTTGGCCAGGTCATACAGCTTGTGTCTAAGGCCAGATTTGAATTTAGGAAAATAATTCCTCCTAACTTCAGCCCTACTGTGTCATCTAGCTGCCAGAGAACAGCATTCTCTTGAGAAAAAACAAAGCAAAACAAAAAAACCACATTATTTTCTCTTAAGATGAAAATATCCTTGGGAGGGAGGGTTTTTAAATCCTACTTTCCAACATGATCCATGTCAGAGATATGAGACAAGGAAGATTGGAAGGGTCAAGAGGGAAGGAGCCCACATCTGGGACCTGGGGAAAAAGAGGAACTTGTGAAATAGGAAACCCATAGCAAGGGAGTAGGCTCAGAGGGGAGGTGGGGAGAATCAAGAATAGTCTGTACTACACCAGCTCTGCTAAAGACTACCTAGGAAATCTCACCAACAGGGGAATCTAATATTTACTCCCCCCGCCAAAGAATTTCCACATCCTCTCTTGACTTTCATTTCTATGTAAGAATCAGTGAAATGGAATGTTTTGCTGATTCTGGTTTATTTTAATGAACTCTTGGTTTCATCTTGGTTTAGCCATTTTTGCTTTATAATCAGTTATTTTCAATTGGAGAATGGTTGAATAAATTATGGTATATGAATGTTATGGAATATTATTGTTCTGTGAGAAATGACCAGCAGGACGATTTCAGAGAGGCCTGGAGAGACTTGCATGAACTGATGCTGAGTGAAACGAGCAGAACCAGGAGATCATTATACACAGCAACAAGACTATACGATGATCAATTCTGATGGACATGGTTCTCTTCAACAATGAAATGTTTCAAACCACTTCCAATTGTTTAGTGATGAAGGGAGCCATCTATACCCAGAGAGAGGACTGTGGGAACTGAGTGCAGTTCACAACATAGTATTTTCACTCTTTTTGTTGTTGTGTGCATTTTATTTTGTTTTTTTTTTACTGGTTTGATTTGATTTTTCTTACATGGCACAATAATTACATAAATATATATGCATATATAGCATTTAACATATATTTCTACCATGTTTAACATATATTGGACTACTTGTCATCTAGGGGAGAGCATAGGAGAAGGAGGGAAAATTGGAACACAATGTTTTGCAAGGGCTAATGTTGAAGAATTGTCCACACATATATTTTGAAAAATATAAAGCTTTAATAAAAGGAAAAAAATTTAAAAATATAAAAAAATAAAAGAAATTTAGCTCTGCTACTAATTCACTATGTGAATAAATAATTTCCTTTCTCTTGGATTCATTTTCCTCATTCACAAAAAAGAAGAAATTGGATAGATGCTTTCAAAGTCCTTTCCAGCTCTGATGTTCTATGCCCCATAATTCTCTAGTATACTGTATGTTCTAAATCTATCAAACTTTCTTTGCTTTAAAATC
>JAJPUD010000964.1:413529-428428 GCA_023553655.1 Myrmecobius fasciatus
TCTTTCTTTCTTTCTTTCTTTCTTTCTTTCTTTCTTTCTTTCTTTCTTTTCTTTCTTTCCACTTTTCCTGTGTGTTTCTCTACTGGTAATATACTCCAGCCCCATCATATATCTCTCCCCTCTATCCCTCCACAGAGCTTCAGGTGTCCAATAAATCATCATCATGCTTCCTAATAACATTAGTATCATCAAAATATCTCACATTCTTTAGTTAGCTTACCATTTTTATAGAGGAATTTTCCCAGAACACTTTTTGATGTCAGTCAATAAACGTTTATTAAGCACCTACTATGCACTAGACACTTAAATGCTGACAGCATAAGGAAAGACAAGAGATAATTCCTGCCTTCAGGGAGCTCACAATCTGATGACAAGGACAAGTAAACAAACAAATTAGATATAGGATAAATTTGAGATAATCAACTGAAAGAAAGCCTTAGAATTAAAGAGAAATGAGAAGTCCTGAAGTCCGGAGGACCTGAGATCAAATCTAATCTCAGACACTTAACACGTCCTAGCTTGTGACCCTGGGCAAGTCACTTAACCCCAATTGCCTCAGGGGAAAAAGAGAGAGAGAGAAATGAGAAAGACTATTTTTTTTAGAGGTTGGGGATTTAGCTGGGATTTGAAGGAAGCCAGCAGACAGAAATGGAGAATTTAAGCATAGGGAATGGTCAATAGCAATGCCTCACAATGGGAAATAGAAAATCTTGTATGACATTTCCTCAGGGCTTTAAGGTTTCCAAGTGCTTTATACACATTATCTCATTTAATCATCACAACTCTGTGAGAAAAGCACTATAAGATATTATAGTTCTTCACTTAAGAGAAAATCAAGCTTCCATTTGCTTAAGAAACAAATATGAAAATAAAAAATATCAGAAATGGGATTTTAACCTAGATGTTTCCTTACTCCAAGTCCATTCTCTCTCCAGTCAACTCAAATATAAATGAAGAAAATGAGATTTAAAGAACTTGACCAGAGCCTTCTTCTCAAATCTAGGTCTCCAAATCTAATGCTCAGCATGATGATATCAGTTTGAAGGCAGCTTCCAGAGGTTGTAGAAGTTTCAAAGGGGAGAAGTAAGAAGCCCAGAGGAACATGTAAATTAGTAATTAAGCCAGGGCTAGAACTCATGTCCCCTGATTCCTTTTCTTTTCAACTTACCAGCTACAATGGGTGTTGAGGAAGAAGGGGAGGCAAGAAGAATCTATATTATATAAAAGAAGCTGGCGGCTTCAATGGCCTCCAAAGTCAACTCTAACCAAAGTCTAGTTTGTCAGAGAGCCCTGGACCACAGGTTCTGCCACCAAACAGGAATCCTTTCCTTTCTCTAAACTTCTGAAAATGAAAGGGCTGGGCTTTTAATATCCTGTCCAGATCTAACATCCCATGATCTAATCAATTGCATCATTTGAAGACCAACCAAGAAAAACTCTGAGATCACTGAAAAGGGGGGAATTATAGGGTGGTTAATATCCACTGGGACACCTCACTGGAATTATCCCTTATTGGAACCATTGACTCTGGGAGGGATTTGAGATCAATCCATCAGTCACTGGGAGGAGCACTTGCTACTTTTTCCCACTGGAGACATGACTCATGTGTATGTGCTTAAGGAAATCTATGACCAGGAGGGAGAAGAAAAATAGAATTCAAATTGAGAGGAAATCATATGTAACTTTAGAATCCATATCAGATCTGGTGCTAGGATATCATGTTACCCTAAAATCCTAAGAGTTAAAATGAGTGGAAGGATCAGTTTCCAGTTAAAAATTCAAGGCTGAGAAGCCTTAGGAGACCACAAATCTCAAGTATGAAGAGTGCTGGGAAGTCAACCACTTGTCTGACTCAACTGGATTCCCCCAGTTTTGCTTTTGTGCCTCAACTGTGTAGGTTCCCAGCCCACCCCATCAGTCCATGAGCTGATATAACTAAAACATACTGTAAATGCTGATTGAATTAGGTCGACCCCTACCAGCTACAAGTCCAAGGACCTCCCAGGAACCAGCAGATATACTTTTTCTTGTGGGCACTCTTTGAGAAGATGTACCTTGTGAATTTTTGTTTATAGTCTTTGAATCTTGTGATTGCAATCTTGAGGTGATGGACCTCAGTTCTGACAGACTGGGATCACCCACCTCAAGATTTCAGACAGCAAGTAGCTCTTGGAATGACTATGGGGTTATTGACTTCCAGTGACAAGGAGCAAAATACTCCAAGGAGAAAAGTTGTTCAAGAAGCCATCCCTTAAAGACAGAGCAAGGCAGGATCAGGGGCTGCCAAGTTCAAAGAAGCCTGCCAGTCAGCCCAGACTTCTCCATGGACATGGAACCAGGGGAGTATTGTATTTCAAAGCTAATTAGAAATTCAGGACTGAGAAGTCCGTCTGAGACCATGAATCTAAGATAGGAAGAGTGCTGGGAAATCAGGTTGCCTCAACTGGATTCCCTGCAGCTTTGCTCTTGGACTTCAACTATGTGGTTCCCCAACCAAGCTTTCTCCAGACTGTGGGACTCAAGCCTGTCTTTAGGGGGGGTCTGTGCCCTCTGGGCCCCTAGAGGACACAGGTTTCTGCACAAAGCCAAGATCATCCCGAATTAAGTAAAAAATAGGCTGAAGTACACAGGGAGTAGGAGCTCCCAAGGGGTAGGTAAATTGGTCTGTGGCTGAGGTGAGGAACCTACTCAGTCTGCAGATGGGGGCAAGAGCTCAGTCCACAGCCAGGAAACAAAATCAACATCAATGCTAAGCCTGTGATGCTCTATCCACTCCTCCAGCCCAGCGCCATGCCTTGTGCCCACTCTCAAACTGGGGTTCCCTAGCAATGGCACTTCTCCAGTCTGTCTGTGATAGCAACCTTGCAGATGGTGCTTGGTCTGGGTAAACCCAAGTCAGGCCTTGTAGTGAAAGGACAGATTACTGCACAGATGCAGAACTCAAATCATTGAAGATTCAGTGTAAGGGGAAACCTATAAATACCCAGGCTCCCTTCAGTTGGGAGGGATTAACCACAAAGCAATTAGGGGAAAGCTGAAGAAAGCTTTCTCATTTGGAGAAAACATCACTGGCTTCCTGTAACACAAAGATTAAAGTAATGAGTGGGCAGGTTTCCTATCCCTTTTCCCCTCTTAGGGTAGCCATAAAAGCCCAATTCCACCCCCTCAGTTCACAAATGGAGAATCTAAAACCCAAAGAGCAGAAACTCTTGGTCCAAGGTCATACAGTGATGGGAGGGCTAGAACCCGGGTTTTAGAACCCAGATTCTCAGACTAGAATCCTGATACAAGTCCAAGGCTCTTTACCCTATGCCACATTTCCCTGCTATAAAAATGTTTTCCCCGAAAAACTGATTAAGAGTCTGTTACAACGCCCAGAGAGAAGCAATCCAAAAGCCTTCATTGTGCTGACATTTGGTTGTAGTAAATAGTACTTGGAATAAGCTAAAAGGATTTTTTTTTGGTTATACAGAAATTGTCACAGTAAGGGATGGAGAGTCTCTCGAGTAAAGCGGGTCTGAATTCAAGATCAATGCACCCGGATGCATCCTGGCTGTGTGACACTGGCTAAGCTGCTCACAAATTACAGAACATTAGAGATCTGCAATGACACAGGGAGATCCTCGGATAATGATGCAATTACAGGAAAAATGAAAATTAAATTAAATTCTATTGTGCTTATTAAGAGGGGCATTGACAAGCAAGAATACATCCAGAAAAGGGTCACCACATCATATCATTGTGAGGAACGGTGGAACAACAGTTGAAGGAGCTGGGAATCTTTAGTCTAGAGGAGATTCAGGGGACATAACTGTGGTCTCTGAGTATATCTGCTGAGCTGTCACATGGAAGAAGAAGCATAATGGTTCTAAACAACACCAGAGGGCAAAATTAGGAGCAATAGGTGGAAATTAAAGGCAGATACTTTATTTTCACTCAAAATGAGAACAGAAGAAGTTATCCAACAATGAAATGGCCTCGTGTGTAAGATGCTGAGCTCCCTGTCTCTGGGAGTATTCAAGGAAAAGCTAGTTGGCTTTTTCTCAGAGGTGCTGAGGTCCCTCCGTTCTGTGAGACTAATTCTGAGCACATTTTAAATCATATGCAATAGTCATTGAAATGAATTGAGGGTCTTCTTCCAGGAACACTGTTCATAAAGCATCATGCTTTTATATATTTCAAAAAGCAGAATATTTGAGCTGCTGCCGAATTTGTTCATCTGTTACCATCTATTATGGTGTATGCTTTAAATCTACCTTGACTTTTTTCCATATAACAATTCAGGTTTTGATCTGTACTTGACATATGAGTTACACTTTGATTCATCCTCCTGGTTCCCCCCAATCCAACTTTGGTAATTACCCCCCTTGACTATCTTCTTCTTCCACGTCTCAGATAGCTTTAGCCCTAACTCAGGAAGATGAGGTTTAGACACTATGGCCCAGTTGGTGGCTCCATTTTGAGGTCAATCATCGCTTCAACTTCTATCCGTATCCTCAGCACAGCTATTCCCCTTATGACTATTGAAAACCTCCCATGATAGTCTTCTCATGATATTCTCTCTTCCTGTGAGGAAGAGGGGCAAAAGATCCATCGTAGGCTGGAGTCCCATTTTTTGATACACTTTAATGAAGTTCTGCAAGCATTCTCCAACTCCAGAAGCTCTCTTCCCCCATGGATCAGTACTTCAAGTTTCACACAAATCAGTGGAAATCTTTTGTTCATGGCTCCATGAACTCCTCACCCTGAACAAAAAGTTCTCCTCTTCCTCCTTGGTCTGGCTAGGAGAGCTGGGATGCACTCTTTGCCACCACCTAGTCTGAAAATTAATAGATCCAACCAACTTTTTTTTTTTGCAGAGGCAATTGGGGTTAAGTGACTTGCCCAGGGTGACACAGCTAGGGAATGTTAAGTGTCTGAGACCAGATTTGAACTCAGGTCCTCCTGACTTCAGGGCTGGTGCTCTATCCACTGCACCAACTAGCTGCCCCAAGTCCAACCAACTTTAAAGACGGGACGGACAGTCACTTTGTCTCACCTTCCACTCCAGGTAAGAATCTCCCATTTAGGACTCCCGAGAGTTGGATCATCCAACCACTGCTTGGACTCTCCCAAGAGCAGGAAGCTCACTACCTCACAATGCAGTCCTTTCCATTCTTGCCCAGTTTGGGTTATCAGAAAACTACTCCTTCTCTGGAACTGAAATCTATAGACTGCACTTAATTACTGATCCCTGTTCTACCCTTTGGAGCAACTCTCTCCTCTTCCTACAGTTATGTGAGACAGGGATCATTCTTTCATGTTCACCCCATACCTTCTCTTCTCCTGTCTAATCAGCTTCAGTTCTTTCAACCACTCTTTATGTGACATGATTTTTATACTTTTCACCATCTTAGTCACTCTTTGCTCTAGTCTTTTAAAATTGTGGCACCCAGGAGGAACACAACACTTCAAATGTGATCTGAGCAGTGTAGTATATTATGTGACTACCGTACTCATTCCTTCTGGACATAAAACCTTTATTATTGTGGCCTATGAGTAGCTTAACTTGGGAAGTAGAGAGGGGCAGCTGCTTTATACTATTTACTCATATTGAGCTTGTGGTCCACTAAAAACACCAGATCCCTTTTCCATGAACTGCCTCTTAAACCAGGTCTTCCCCATCCTTATACTTTGGAGCTGGGAACAAAGCATCTTCATTAACCCTTTAAGGAGCTCTAACCCTCTCTCTCAGTGTCCCAGCCTTTTAGTAATGAGGTGGTGGAGGGCATGGGGAAGTCACTGGCCAGAGTCCCGGATTTTTGCCTTCAGGAATGGGTTCTTCCCCCTGCTTCTGACTCATCCCAGAGCTCCTTGGCTTCCTTCAGTAATAAGGCCCCTCATCTACATGTGGTTGCTGTGGCAGCAGCAGCAGGAGGAGAAGGAGGGGCTCAGCTTCATGCTCACGTCTTTACTGGGGCTCAGGGTCAGGTTTCACGGGTCCCCTAATGAGGGCTCATTAAATAAGTGAGTGCATTTCAGCAGAAACATCCCCCACTGACTCCTGTGCTCCATGCACCAGGCTCCCCCATGCTGGACCACCAGCAGGAGACAGAGCAGGGGAGGGGGCAGACTACAAACAGAAAACTAACAAAGAGCCACGTTTGATTCCCTCCTTGTCTTTGTGGGGAACTTTCCTCCAGTCCCTTGTTAGATTCAACTTAAGCATCAGTTTCTGTGACACATGGGGCCTAAAATGTATCTGCCAAAGCCATGTCCTCCAATTATAATGGTGATAAATAGAGTTCTGGGCTAGCAGCAGCATTCAGCTCCCAAGAACGGCTGAGGATGTTAAATCAAGGGTTGGCAGGCGCTTTTTCCTTGTCGTAAAAAGGAGGAAGCAAAGGAGGGATTGGCAGGGGTGGTGGAGCCTGTCAGAGGCAGGCAAGGTTTTTCCAAAGAAAGGAAATATCCAGGGAGTTCTGAGGGAGGTGTGTGTGTGTGTGTGTGTGTGTGTGTGTGTGTGTGTGTGTGTGTGTGTGTGTGGCTAGCCTTAGCGCTAGCTCCAGGCTCTGACCCCCAGCTAGGCTATCTTAGTAATAGCTAACATTTAATAACTCTTTTAAATATTATCTCATTTGATTCTCACAATGACTCTGCTATGGAAATGCTTACAGGATCCCCTTTTTTCGAGGAAACTGAGTCAAACAGGAGTTAATAGAGCTGTCTAGGATCACCCAGTTCATAAGCTGGCTGAGGCTGGATTTGAATTCAGGTGCTCCTCATTCCCTTCTTTACCCATTGTACCAGTTAGATGCCTCTATTTACCTCTCCCTAACACTTCCCTGGCATCCTGGGCTGGCAGCATCCTGCCATTGGCTTCTGAAGAAAGCTTTATGGGATGAGGCAAGTTACTGCTTTGGTTTTTAGGTCCTTCATTGCTCAAGCCTCGTATCCGCTCTCCTGACTTCTGCCTCATTTCTGACCTACCGTAGTTCTGTCCTGATCTCCGGGTCCTGCAAGCTCCTTGCTCTCCTGGACTGGGTTCTTGCCCTTTTTTCATGATTCCAACTTTTAACTCAATTCAATTCCACAGCCAGGTAAGCACCCACCATGTATCTCGCACTGTGCCAGATGCCAGGGGCTCAACAGAGGAAGGAAATAATCTCGGCTTTCAAGAAACTTTCTTTCTATTGGGGAAAAACAGTACATGCACATATAAGTAAATACAAAATACTTACAAAGGGAATAAAAATTAAGTCACCAGAGCAGGAACATTTGGGGAAATTGGGAAAGATCTCACAGAAGAGGTGGCTCCTTGAGCTGAGCTTTGAAGGGAACAAGGAATGCTATGAAGGGCAGCTATGGTGCACAGAGCACCAGGACTGGAGTCTGGAAGATTCCTCTACCTGAGTCCAAATCCATCCTCAGACAGTTACTAGATGTGTGATGCTGGGGAAGTCACTATCTTGCTTGCCTCAGTTTCCTTATCTGTAAAAAGAGATGGAGAAGGAAATGACAAACCTTTCCAATATCTTTGCCAACCTGAAATGATTCCATGAAGATTTCAAGACAACTGACATGACCCAACAACAAGGAATTCTATGACTCAGAGGTACCCAGGAGGCTACACTGGGGGAAAGAAGGTAGGGGATTATTACCTACATAGGAAGTAATTCTCTGAGCTACCAAACCATGTTTCCCTTTGAGATGTCCCAAGGTCACAGAATCAGAGTTAGAACTAGAAGAAAGCTTTGAGTGTAGCACCTGCTCATTTTATAGATGAAGTAGCTGAGGTAGAAGGGAGAGTCACCTTGTCCAATCTTCCACCCCAAGGAACTGAGGTCTAAAAAGCTTAATTGATTTTCCCGGAATCACAGCTAGAAAATATCTAAGGCAGGATTCAAACTCATATCTTCCTAATTCTAAAACCAGCACTCAATGCATGTCACTCATGACAAAAAGTCTGAATCCTCTGCCACTAGAGTTCCCTCCCCATTTATTTTGTAGATGTCACATGTCTGTATATGTCTCCTCGAGAGAATGTAAGCTCCTTAAGGGCAAGGACTATTTCCTTTTTTGTCTTGATATTTACAAAACAATATAATGTCTGGCATATAGTAGTTGCATAATAAATAAATTAACTGATGATTTTAAGAAAAGAGATGTTCTCTAAGGAAACATAAGGCTGGTAAGAGTAGAGTGAAAAAGCTAGAGAACATGGCATTGAGGATCAGTTGAAAGAAATTATTTTTAGACCAAAAAAAGAAAAGATTTAGGAGAGACATGATAGGTATTTGAAGATTCAAGTATTTGAAGGCTGTCATATTGGAGAGAGAGATTAGAATTGTTCTGCTTGTCCCCGAGGGCAAAAATAAGAGTAATGGATAGGAGCTGGTAGATTTGGGCTAAATGTAAGGGGAAAACTTCATAAATAGGTTGTGAAATAAGGGGTGCCCTGAGGGGTAGCAGGTTCCTCCTTATTGGAAGTCTCTAAGGGGAGGGTGGATGACCATATGTTGGCAATGTTGTAAAGGGATTTTTATTCTGAACTGGATTTGATGTGATAGCCACTAAGCTTCCTTCCAATTCTGAGATTTCTGGCTCTTCTGACTATCAATGGAGGAATTTTTTCCACCCATGCAGATTGGGAGCCCTACTACAGACTTAGTAGGGGATCTTCAAGAAGGGCCTCAGGGGGGAAACTTTCTGGCTTGTTTAGCTAACTTAGTGATGAGCTGTCCTGACTTTGCAAGGCTGGTCCTGAGAAAATGGTCACTGTCCATGACAAAGTCCATAGTTGAAGGCTTTCCATCATTTGGAGACAATGGCAGAGCATTGAGGGTCTTCCCTAAGCTTTCAGGAAAGGACCCCAAACATTCACTTATACTGAGGCACTAAGGTAAGGTGAATGTGGAGCCCCTCCCAGCAAAATTCACATTGTATTACATAACAAATAGTCTTGGAAGGTAGGAAGGAAAGATGGTGCTTTCCATTTTACAGATGAGGAGGGATGATTTGGACAGTTCATCAATGGCAGAGTCAAGAACCGTCTTCAGACTGTGCTTTCTACTACAAAGTTCCCAAGTGATAGAGTTTGGTATATCAGGAAGCAATGGAGGCTACTTTGGGGAAGAGAGCCTTTCCCAGAAGTCATGAAGCTACTCTAGATAGGCAGCCCCCTCCTATTCATATACACATAAGTGGTCTGGCTGACGGTGGTCACTCATGCCTGAAAATGAAAACTCCTTCTCATGTCCATTTCTTGGACTCTTTAGTTTTCTTCAGGATAGTTCAGATCCTGCCTCACATGTTCTGACTCTTGAAATGTCCTCATATCATTTTGGGCAGCTCAGTCTCAGATATTAACTGGCTATGTGATCCTGGGTTTACCTCAGTTTCCTCATCTGTAAAATAAGCTAGAGAAATAAATGACAAAGCTCTCCAATATCTTTGCCAAGAAACCCTAAAGAGAATCAAGAAGAGTCAAATATTACCTAAATGACTGAATAACATTATTTCATATAGGTTTACCCAAATGTATCTTATGATCCAGTAGAATAGATGCTCTACTAGAATAGTAACTGTATTATTTTTTAATCTTTGGTCCCAGAGCAGTACCTCCCTTGATGACATGGTGGCTAAAGAGCTGGGCCTTGAGTCAGGAAGACCCCAAGTTCAAATCCAGCATCAGATATTTACCAACTGTGATTCTGGGCAAATAACTTAATAGCTGCCTCACTTTTCTCAATGATAAAATGGGGGTTAATAATAGTGCCAATCACACTAATGCATTGTGGGTGGAACTGTGATGGATTCCATTCTGGAGAGCAATTTGGAACTATGATCAAAAAATTACCAAACCCTTTGATCCAACAATGTTTCTATTGGCCTATATCCCAAAGAGATCTTAAAGGTGGGAAAGGGACCCACATGTGCAAGAATGTTTGTGGCAGCCCTTTTTATAGTGGTTAGAAACTGGAAACTGAATGGATGCCCATCAATTGGAAAATGGCTGAATAAATTATGGTATATGAATATCATGGAATATTATTGTTCTATAAGAAACGACCAGTAGGGTGATTTCAGAGAAGCCTGGAGAGACTTGCATGAACTGATGCTCAGTGAAGTGAGCAGAACCAAGAGATCATTATTCATGGCAACAACAATACTATATGAGGATCAGTTCTATGAATGTGACTCTTTCCAACAATGAGATGATTGAGACCATTTTCAATGATCTCATGATGAAGAGAACCATCTACATCCAGAGAGAGACCTGTGGGAACTGAATGTGGATCATAACATAATATTCTCACTCTTTTGGTTGTTGTTCGTTTGCATTTTGTTTTATTAGTTTTCTTTCCTTTTTGATCTGATTTTTCTTGGGCAGCAAGATAATTGTACAAGTATATTTACATATATTGGATTTAACACATTTTAACATGTAAATAAAATAAAATAAAATTGGCAAAGAGCTTTTAAAATTAAGTTTCTAAATAAAAATGAACTGAGTGAAAAAAAATAATAGTGCTAACCATGCTAAGAAATAGAGTAGTTGATCAGTGGAATAGGTTAATCAATGACTATAGTTATCTAGTGTTTGATAAATCCAAAGACTTCAGTTTCTGGGATAAGAATTCACTATTTGACAAAAATTTCTTGGAAAATTGGAAAATAGTATGGCAGAAAGTTGGTGTTGACCAGTACCTAACACCCTATATATAGGTCAAAATGGGTTTATGATTTAGACATAAAGGATGATACTATATAGGAAGACAAGGGATAGTCTACCTCTCAGAATTGTGAAGAAAGAAGAAATTTATGGCCAAAGAAGCACTAGAGAATATTATGAAGTGCAAAATGGATGGTTTTGAATATATTAAATTAAAATTAAATTTAAAAGGTTTTATACAAACAAAACCAATGCAGCCAAGAGGAAGCAGAAAACTGGGTAAAAATTTTACATGCAAGGGTTCTGATAAAAGTTTCCTTTTAAAAATAGAGAAATGACTCAAATTTATAAGACTATAAGCCATTCTCCAATTGATAAATGATCAAAGGATATGAAGAGATAATTTTCAGATGAAGAAATTAAAGCCATTTCTAGTTACATGAAAAAATCCTCTAAATCACTATTGATTATAGAAGTGCAAATTAAGGCAACTCCGAGGTACCATTACACACTTCTAAGATTGGCTAAGATGACAGGAAAAGATAATAATGAATGTTGGAGGGGATGTGGGAAAACTGAGACACTAATACATTGTCGGTGAAGTTGTGAACTGATCCAACCATTCTGGAGAACAATTTGGAACTATGCCCAAAAAGCTATCAAACCATGCATACTCTTTAATCCAGCAGTGTCTCTACTGGGTCTGTATCCCAAAGAGATCATAAAAGAGGGGAAAAATGTGCAAAAATGTTTGTAGCAGCTCTTTTGTAGTGGCAAGGAGCTGGAAACTGAGTGGATACCTATTAGATGGAGGAATGGGTGAATAAATTATGCTATATGGATGTTATGGAATATTATTGTTCTATAAGAAATAATTAGCAGGATGATTTCAGAGAGGCCTGGAGAGACTTACATGATCTGATGCTAAGTGAAGTCACAGAAACAACAAGATTATGTGATGATCAATTGCGATGGGCAAGGTTCTTTACAACATTGAGGTGATTCAGGACAATTTTACTAGACGTGTTAGAGAGAGCCATCTTCATCCAGAAAGAGGGCTGTGGGAACTGAATATGGATCATAACATAGTATTTTCATCTTTTTGTTGTTTATTTTTTTTCTTTCTCAATTTTTTTTCTTTTTGATCTGATTTTTCTTGTGTAGCATGAAAATGTGGAAATATGTTTAGAAGAACTGCACATGTTTAACCTATTTTGGATTACTTACTATCTAGGGGAGGGAGTAGAAGGAAGGAAAGGAGAAAAATTTGGAACACAAGGTTTTGCAAGGGTGAATGTTGAAAACTATCTTTGCATGTATTTTGAAAATAAAAAGCTATTATTAAATTTTTAAAAAAATAGTACCAGCCTCCCAGAAATATTTGTAAAGAACTTAACACAGTGCCTGACACACACATGGTGTTTAATAAATGTTTGTTTCTTTCCTTCACAAATGTTTGTTTGTTGAATTGATAAATAATTGCTTTCTCTAGTAAGTTTCCTGTTGTGTGTGGATAATTATTCACTTTTAAGGAAGCTGATTTAACTACTCCCTGGTCCATCATATTTGGGTTCTGTAGCAAGGATACTTGCTGTTAGAGGACAGAGAGATGCATTTCCCCAAATTTAGGGTAAAAGAAAAAGGCTTTCATACCTTTGGCATCCCCTACCTCCAAAGTGGATTAGCTTCTGCTAAGCAGGCTGTAGTAGATGAAATGCGGCCTGCTGTGCTACATTGATGCCCTGCCAGTCCAATGAATGGCTTTGTCAAACATGGACATCATAGTTCATGGAGAATGGGAGAGAGGTTCAGGTAGTCCCCATTGGGTTGGGAGAATGAGGTAAGGATTCTCCAACATTCTTTCCCCCAGGCACCCTGATTTCCACCTTTCTGGGATAAAGAAAATTCTCTCCATTTCAGCAGGTCCTAAAATAATCCCAGAGAAAACTGAGATTAAGCTGCCACAGCCTTTGACTGTTAAGATCCAAAGATCTCTGATATAAATATGGCCGAAGAATAGAGAAGGATTTAGGTGCATCACTACCCAGTCTTAGGCATAGAACACGTACCTAGAACCCCAAGCAGTTTATAGCATGACCCACTCTAAGAGATTCTCACAAACATAGCTGAGAGAACGAGCGTGTACAGAAGCCATCGAGGTAACATTCTGTCCCAAGGACACCCCACCTGGCTCTCCTTCCAGTACACAGACTACTCTCCAGGTCTAGAATTATGAGTCACCTCTGCCTTTCCACCTTCAGAGTAGGAGAAAGCTGCTTTCATTAAGACTATTGATGGCAGCTGCTGCTTCTGGTCCTGTCCATCCATTTTCCTGCCTTCCTGATTGTGGTAACAATTAGCAAGCCAGCTAGGGTCAAAATCCTGACCTGTCTGGCAAGTGGGGTGAGATGGGAAGCAGTTAAAGGTGGGAGCAGAAACTCCATCATAAAAGAGGAACCCTTCCCTTCCTCCATCCCATCACCATCCCCTATTCCTAGTCCTTGACTAAAGCTACTGCTAGGCTCCCCAGAATCCCACTGTTTTCGGGGGTTCCTTTCGGAGTCCCTGGGTCTGAGGCTGTCCTTCTCTGTTCCCCTTTCTCCCAGCCCCCATTCATATTGTAGAGAGCCCCCCCCCCGCCTCAGTGTTTCTCTCTTACCTGGCGGCTATAACGCCATGCTGGGAACACATCCTTCCACATCTCAACCCACTGAAATCCTTCCCTTTCTCTGGTGTAGAACTCAGAGGCTACCCTGGCTACATGAAGTCTTCTCCGATGTCCATATGTGAAAGTAATTTGTCCCTTCTTAAATTCTCCAAAGCCATTGGGCTGGCTCACTTCTGCCCTGCTCTCCTACTGCCTTACAACATAATCACTGGGGCATAGGCCAGCTGCTCCCACTGGACAGAAGCTCTATGTGGGTAAGGGCTGACATTTTTCAGCTTATGTCCTTCCCCCCAGCACCACACTGCCTCGCACATAATAGACTGCACTCCTGGCCCTATGTCCTAGTGTTGGACCCAGGGCAACCAGATCAATGTCTTCCCTCAAGATCTAGGGCAACCAGCCATTTGTGGGTATTATCTGTTACTTGGGCTTTCCCGCTATAATTCCACCTTTTAATTAGATCTTAGGCTAAATAAGTCTCTAAGAGACCTTAAAACAAAACTGTCCTAGCTGGAAAGGATCTTGGAACATGGAATGGCAGCTGAGATGTGCCTTAGAATAGAGAATGATAAGACGGAAGGGGCTTTGGAACAGGGAACATCAGAGCTGGGACTGACCGTACTTAGAATGCAGAATGTTAGACCTGGAAGGAATCTTAGAATAGAATATGATAGGGATGGGAAGGCTTAGAACAGAGAATCCCAAAGCTGGGAGGGTCTTAGAACAAAGGCTGCATAATGAAGAGGGCCTTAGAATAGGGAATGTCAGAAATGGGAGGGGTCTTAAAACAGAGAATGTCAGAAAGGGGAGGTCCTTAGAACAAAAGAGAATATCAGAGATGAGAAGGTCCTTAGAACAGGGAATGTTAGAGATAGAAGAGGTCTTAGATCAGAAAATGTCAGCTGAGAGGGACTTAGAATGTCAGAGATGAGTAGGACCTTAGAACAAAGAATATCAAAACTGGCAGGAGCCTCGGAACAGAGAATGTCAGAGCTGGGAGGGTCTTAGAACAAAGGATGCATAATTAAAAGGGTCTTAGAACAGAGAATGTCAGAGATGGGAAGAATCTTGGAACAGAGAATGTCAGAAATACGAGGAGCTTTAGAACTGATAATTGTCAGAGATGGGAAAGATCTTAGAACAGAGAATGTCAAAGTGAAAGGAATCCTAGATTACAAATGTCAGAGATGAAAAAAGCCTTAGAACATAATGTGTTAGCATGGGAATGAATCTTATAATGCAAAATCACAGAAATGGAAGACAATCAACTGGTCCAATCTCCTCAGAACCAAATAGGAAAGTAACTTGGATAACCAGAGATGGACCACATGGTGTAGGGTTATCTCTTCCTCTGTCCCAAGATTGATGAGAAGCAAACTCCTATTACAGTCTTCTCATGATTTTCAAAATCTAAGGCAGTGCTGGGAGCCATCTGAACAAAGGGTCCCTCTCTGTTGCTCTCACCATCCACAAGCCTATATAGCCATTGGTTGATCTATACATACCCACAATAACTGCACCCTAACATAAACTCTCTCTCTCCCTCCCTCTCTCTCTCTCTCTCTCTCTCTCTCTCT
>JAJPUD010000964.1:428528-453870 GCA_023553655.1 Myrmecobius fasciatus
TCTCTGTCTCTTTCTCTGTCTCTGTCTCTCTGTCTCTCTCTGTCTCTCTGTCTCTCTGTCTCTCTGTCTCTCTCTCTCTCACACACACACACATACACACATATTTCACCTACAATCTTTCTTTTCTTTGGTCTTATACTCTATCTTCCTTCTACAGGACCAAGTCAAGTCAACAAGCACTTATTAAGCATCTAGGCACTGTACTAAGCCCTGAACCAAGAAAGTCAGCCTCAATATTGCCAGTATCATATAACTATGATATAACTGTGCTTCTAATTGCACACACACACACACACACACACACACACATACACACACAGCCTGCTACCTCCAACTGGCTGAGCTGCCCTTTTAAATGGTTGGGAGGAAAGCCAAGCACTCCCTGCTCTACTTGACTTGAACTGGGCTTGTAGTATCAGCATGACTGCCTCCTCTGAATGGGCATCCTCTGGACCAAAGCTTCTTGTCTCTGAATCAGCAGACAAGAGCTCCGGAGGCTCCCCCTTTCTCCAGCTGCTTTCTCCTCTGCTAGAGAGCCAGTTATTTTGTGCAATCATATCCGAGCCTGAGAAAGGCTCTTCGAATCGATGTCCTAAACACGGACCCTGACAGTCCCTACTTTCTAGGTCTGCCCTGTCTGCAATACTAGCAAAAACACATCTATGTATGTGTGTACCTATACATGCATTACCCCTTCAGATATCATGTGCTCGTAAGTACGCAAACATATGGCCTACATCCTCACCGTCTTGCCTGGTCACAAAATGGCCAAGACAAAGAAGAAAAGATTTGGAATTGAAGAGAAGAAAGGATCGTGATATCCTTATTTTACTGAGGAAGAAACTGAAAAACAAGAGTCACCTTTAGAATCATCAGAATTCTTAACATAGAGCCCATCAACTTTTTTTTAAATTGATAACTGCATTTCATTATAATTGGTTTCCTTTTTAATCCTCTGTATTTAATTTTATATATCTAAATCATTCTTTTAAAAAGGCTTTACCAGATTGCCAAAGGAATCCATGATCCAGAAAAGATTAAGAATCTCCGATCTAGTCCAACTCCACTATTTTTTTAGATGAATAAACTGAGGCCCAAACAGATAAAGTGACTTGCCCACAGTCACAGAGGAAGAACATAAGGGATTCAAGATTTGACCTCAGACCCATAAGTCCAGTGTTCTTTCTTCTATTGGCTCTGCTTTTCTCAGGGCAGGAGCTAGGAAAGAATTCCTTATAGAGTTCCAAGTCTCCCACACTTCCCAAACACACTCCACTCCCTCATTTCTGCTTTCCTCTCATTACCATCACTGCCCCAGCATTCAGCTTCATTGTAACTCAGAATAAGGTAATTGTGCTCCAAAAAGAGTCACAGGGTGTGAATAATAAATCGCCTCCTTCTCACCAGCTCATAGAATTCATAAACACATTTAAAAAAATACAATTACTGCAAATAAAACACCTCACCCCTAAGTCCACAGGTAACTGGAAGTTTAGGTTGGGGGTTAATCTGGCTGCCCAAGATGTGATTGTATATTAATTGCCGACTAATGATTAAAAACACCTGGGAGTCATAACTCCTAAAACTTATGCCACATGGACCTTCTACGTGAGCCAGGAGAGTGATTTATCATGCAGGGAGATAATCACTTATGGATAAGACTCCCTTGCATTTGTAGAGCATTTTATCCTTTAAAACCTCTTTATATCTATTATCTCATTTGATTCTCACAACAATTCTTTGAAGCCAACAGGGCAGGAATTATTCCATCCTTCTTTACAAAGCTTGAAACCAAGGCTCAGAGACAGAAAGGGAATTTCCCATGATCACACAGCTCGTGAGTGGCAAAGCTGACCCACAAACCCAGGTTTTCTAATTCCCAGTTCAGTGGTCTATTCACTCCACTAACTCTGCAGAAAATCTTTGAAAACTTAGAGAGCAGACAGACTGGATTTCTGGGCTGTGATGTTTAATTTGATTTCCTGAGGCTCAGTGAAACCAAACTGGTGCCTTTTAATAGGGCAATACCTACTGGTCAAAATGGGCTTGGTCATTAAATCGACCTCCCCCTGAGGGGGAGGAACTATATAATCTATAAACCAGTCAAACAACAGATATTGGGGGACCTACAGCCCATTCCTTCAAATGATCATAGCCCAGAACATAAGGCTGTGAACTCAGACAAGATCCAGTCTTGAAAGTTTCTCAATACAACTGATTTGTGCTCCCCTAGGAAGGATCAGATTTTGTCAAACATCTAAGATTCCACACACAAAAAAGGAAACAGTTCTCAGGCTAACAACTCATTAAAAAGTGGCAGCTTATAACTTCCTGTCAAAAGTCATAAACAAAACATAACTCCTTTTCTTCCTCCTATATGTTTCTGCCTTCCCTCAGGGATGTTTACAATCCTCCAAAGTCATAGTACTGCCCTGGATTGGGCCAGCCACCCTCACAAAGGAGAGTATTTGAGATTGCTAAATATTGAAGTAACCTCCCTTCATTGTAAATACCATTTTGTCAGGTATTTCTTGACTTATTGACCCACTGGGGTCCCTCATCTAAAGAAAAAGCACTTAGGATTTGGTATAGAGTTAAGTAACCCATCCCTAAAGGGAACTCCATCTTCCCCAGGGACCTTTAGTGCCATTTTGGGATTAAAGATTTCTGAAACAAAGGAAAAACTCAATCACTAGAAACCTGACCTCTTCATCCCTGACTGGCACAATCCATGTAAATCATAGCATCCATGAAGGATGAGGGAGGGTCTTGCTCCTTTTCACTCAGAACCCAATGTTCCTGCATCCCTTATTTCCTGGCTTGACCTGAGTCCCCTAATTGATCCAGGATCTCCTCTGTCACTGATACTGGCTCTCATTCTTATTGCTCCCAAATCAATCAGCTAACTCATCACTGCAAGCCGTGGGTCACTACTATCCCTGAAGCCACATGGGACCTCAGAGAGGATTTTCCTTCGTCCAGTGAATTCAGTCTGGGTTAACATGCCCTTGACAGGCATTTACATTGTTTTTAGTTCTTTGCTATTACAAAAACATTTCTATAAATATTTTGCTGAATACGTGACCTTTCTCTTTATCATTGACCCCCTTGAGTCAATATGATGAGGCAATTGGATCACTGACATTTTAGTCACTCTCTTAACATAATTTCACATTGTTTTTCAAAAAGGTTGATCCAATTCACAGCTCACTGACAATATATTACAGTGACCGTTTTCTACAACCTAGCCTCTACCCATCCTGTGTCACATTTGCCAGTTTTCGGATCATGAGGTAAAACCTCAGGTGCATTTCTCCAGTCCCTTTTCAAGACCAAGTCAAAAGGCACGGTGTTGGGCAGTATCCAGGACGAGGCAAGTTCACATCCTGTCAAGGAAACCTCTTTAGGAATCAAAACGAAGAAATGGGTGGGAGGGAAAGGGAAAAGTATGGGGTGGGGAGGGGGAAAGGGAAGAGACGGGATTTACTCCTTGTGTGCCAAGGAACTGCAAGAGGGGAGATGGCAGCTGAGAGAATAACAGAACAGACATTTCTGAAGGATTTCCTGTCTCTTCTCATGTCCTAGCAGTGATGAAGACAGCAAGATGCTACAGTGGCTAGAGTGCAGGACCTGGAGTTGGGAAAACCTGAGTTCAAAACCAGCCTCAGACACATACCAGCTATGTGACCCAGGTAAATCACTTAACCTCCAATCACCTCAGTTTTCTCAGTTGTTAAATGGGGGTAGTAATAGCACCTACCTCCAAAGGTTGTTGTGACGATCAGTGGAGGTGATAGTTGTAAAAATCACTTTGTATAGTGCCTGGCACGTGATAGGTGCCCTATAAATATGTGCCCCCTTTCTCAAAGGGGACACCTTATCCTGTTTCCTACTCTGTGCAGCGCACCTTGTGCTTGGCCTTGGGGAGGAGAGCATATGGGCTGGGGAGGAGAGAATACAGCAATAAGTAAGACACAGTGCCTGCCCTCAAGGAATGTGCCATCTGGTTGAGGGGGTAAAGCAGATGTACAGATAAATGGAATACAAACTGGAGAGATAGACAGAGTAAAGAGACTGAGACAAGAATGGAAGGAAGGAAGGAAGAAAGAGAAAGGAAGGAGTGGGAGAGAAAGAAAGGGGGAGGGGGAAAGTATGGAGGGGGAAGAAGAGGGAGGGAGGGAGGGAGGGATAAAGGAAAGGAGGAAGAGGAGGAGGAGAAGAGAAGAAGAAGAAGAACAGAGAAAGGGGGAGGGAGAGAACGAGGAAGGAAAGAAAGAGGAGAGGAGGGAGGGAGAAGCAAGGGGGAAAGGAGAGTGATAGAGAGACAGAGACAGAGAGAGGGGGAAGAGAGGAAGAAGGAGAAGAAGAGAGAGAAAGGGGGAGGGGGAAAGTATAGAGAGGGGGAAGGAGAGAGAAAGAAAGGGAAGGAGGGAGGAAGGGAAGGAAATGAGAGGGAAGGAGAGAGGGAGACAGAGAGACAGAAACAGAGAGGAGGGGGAGAGGAAGAATGAGATAGTAATAAGTAAGGCATAGTGCCTGTGAAGAGAGAAGGAGAAGGGGAAAGGGAAAGGGAGAATAAAGTCATTGGTCATAGCAGTAACTCCATAGCCATCATCTTAATCCTAAAGCATTGGGGCAGAAGGTTTCATGGGGTCATTGTCAGCTCTCAGTTGTCCTCCTGATCCTGTGCTTTCCTTATTCAGAGAAACACCAGCAACTTGACCGAACAACATTCAAAGCTAAAGAGAGGGACAGCAAATATTTATCTGCCCAGATTGTTTACAACAAAACTGCTCATGCCTATCCATGCTGGGTTATTTTTATAATATTCAAGTGGCATTTACTTTCCAAGGGCTCATGTTATTAACAATGTCCATGGAGACTTGGAATTCTGGTCAGAAAATGCTGTAGTTTTCATTGAACTCATCTAGAAAGCATTCCTAGGCAAACCTCTGCTCACGATGATTTTTGCCTTATTTTAAATTCCCTCAGCCTTCTATATACTGTTAATACATGTAATATGTATTACATGTAATAAAACATATAATAATATGTTATTTTTCACCAAACTCTATGTTATATGGGAATTGTTCTTTAGGCAACAGGATAGTGTGGGAAGCCAGAACCAAGTGACTAAATTTCTTTGAATTCTGTCACTGATGAGCTGGGAATGTCACTTCCCCACCTTAAATACTCACCTGTAAAAAATATGGAGCTGATTGTTTAAGATCCTTTCCAATTCTGACATTCTATTCCAAGCTCCCTTCCAATTCTAGCATTCTACAGGAGTTAAGCCAAAAAAATTTTTATCTTTTTGGCTCATTGATCCCACCTGGATTTGCTCTAGGAAAATCTTTTGATATACTCAAAGTTTCCATAAACTTGAGTAAAAGGTACTCAGGTTTTTTTTAAGCACTCAAGGTATTACACATATATTGGGCAAAGAACAGCTTTTTTTTCCACACCACAAAAAAAAATTGCAGATGGATGCAAAGACCATTCTATGTGTTAAGCTTTCTCCCAGCCTGAGCTATAACTTCCATTTAAAAAAAATAGAGGAAGCAGTGTAAAATGCATCCAGGTCAAGAAGGATGAAATGTGCCCTTAAAGTTTTTAAAGACATCCAATTGGAGTTGGGGAGATTTTCTGAGGCATCACTCTATACGTGGAGGGAGAGACAGAATCTGGAACCCTGCAAGATTGTTTTGTAGGATAGGAAGAAGAAGAAGCCCATAACAGATACTCCAAAATACACGGACCTCTCAAATATAAGCTCCTACATTCCCCACAGCAACAACACAGATTTCCAAACACAATCTCCCAACAACCACAAATTGACTCCCACTGGCCATGTATGATGGAGGTGTATGTCTGAATGTAGAGACAGATGAGAACTCTCCTTTATGACCACCAAGAAGAATAGGGGTTTCTAGGGCGCTGCCTTCTCATAAACAAACCTGTTCAATCCCACAATTTCATCCTTCTCCTCCTTCATCCTAAGTGACACAAAAACTGGGCTGAGTGCTTGTTTTCTAGTCCAGATTTTGTCATTTTTCTAGTCATGTGACCTTAGGCAACTCTTTTCCCTTCAGCTGCAAAAATGAAGTGGATGGGTGAAATAATTTCTAAAAGCCTTTGCAGATTTGAGGTTCTAGAATTTCTTGAGGATATCATTCAAGTTTCCCCTCTTTTCCCCTTAGCTGAAATTCCTGGGCATTAAGGCGATTACCAAGCCAAATGATCCACAAAATGGGATTATAGAGCTTTACAAATCCCTGATCCTCTCTTAATTAATTATTGGTCAGAGAGGGCATTGAGAGAAAGAGACGGAGACAGAGACAAAAAGACAGAAACAGAGACACAGAAAGAGATGAGAGACAGAAAGAAAAGAAGGATGCAGGGAGGGAGGGAGAGACAGAGACAGAGATAGAGGGACTACTAGGGGTAATCTACTGAATCTATAAAAATAGATTTGGCAATAGTCAGGCAACAAGCCAACTGGTAAATAGTTTGTCATACTACATTCATCTTATGTCAATAGGAAAAACTCCCAAACTCCATGGTCACACAGATGTTTCTATGCTCTTTCCATATCTGTTTTGTTATATCTAAAGTTTCTTCTAAGTTACATTTTATGTTCTAATATTCTAGCTCCGATGTTCAATGTTCTAACGTTCTTTCCCTCTTTGATATTATATGTTCTAGGATCCCTTCCAGTGCTGGCATTTTATGTTCTGAGATACCTGCCAGCTCTGATTCTATAGTTAAAATCCCTCCCAATTTTGATATACTACAGTCTAAGATTTCTTCCAGTTTTAATTACATTTCATCTTCTAAGGTCTCTCCTGCCCATAGCCATAAAAATAATAGGGCAAAATGTACCCAGATCAAGTGGGATGAAATCAACTTTTCATTCAGCTGGAGGAGGGGAGATTCTCTGAAGCATTACCCTATGGGTGAGGGGAGAGACAAAGAATCTGGGACCCTGCAAGTTTGCTTTGTAGGACAGGAGGCAGAAGAAACCATTTGGTAGTTTCCTATTTTAACTAATTATTCATGATTAGTGGATGCTAAACTCACTTGTTTCTACCCTGCTGAAGGAATACAAGTGTTATCAGCCCAATCTAAATTTTAGCACCCTGGGCAAAGCCCCATCTGTCCCACACTAAGTATAACTCTCATCCCACTTCTAACATTCTGTGTTCTAAGACTCCTTCTAGTTTGAACACATTATATTTTAGGATGCTTTCTCTTCATATTCAGTATTCTGAGGTCCTTTGTTTGCTGAGATCCTGGCGTTTTGTTTGTTCCTTGAACATTTTGCCTGGAATATTCACCCTCCTCATATTCACATCCCAGCTTCCCTGAAGTCCCAGATGAGATCCCTCCTTCTACATCCCTCCTTTCCTATCCCTCTTAATTCCATGCCTTACTTCTATTGATTATTTCACATTCATCCTGCACATATTTTCTTTGTACTTAGTCATTTAGTCTATCTCTCTTAGATTGTGAGTTTCTTGGATCAGGGATTGTATTTTGCCCTTTTAAAAAAAATCCCCAGCACTTAGCACAGTGCTTGGCACATAGTGGGTGCTTAATAAATGTTTATTGCCTGCGAATTAACTTCAACTCTGGCATGCTGTGTTCTAAGATCTCTCCTCTCTCCCCCATTCTATATGCTGAGGTTTCTTCCAGCTCTGACCATGTGATACAATACTTGATATACTTTTTGCATAACTGTTAAATTCATTAGCACAATTGGCTTGTACAGCATCTTATAAAGTACAAAACAAAGGAAAGTCCTATTTTGAAAAGGGGGAAAAAGAGGGGGAAAATTGAGGCTCCCAAAGTGGAAAGGAGAAAGAATCCAGATTTTGATTCCCAGTCCAAGGAGTTTTCTACAATATCTTCCTTGAGCTTCAGAGTAAAGTCTTTTATATCACAGGAAGAGAAGGGAGACTACTAATTTACTCAATGGCAAAATCCCAAGATCAGGAAAAATACCAAACGCTCTCTCTTTGCCCCTATGTCTTATGGGAGTGGGGTGAGGTGGGATAAAGTAAAGTGGGGTGAGGTACTGTCAGAAACTCAATTGTCTCCAAGTTGGGGAATTGATTTGTGATAGCAAAATTCCCTTGAAACTCATTTGTACACAAAAATGACAGTCTGCTGAGGGAAAATAAACAGCTAAATGTCTTAGATACACATATTGACTTGATCAGCCAGATAGATGGCTAGAGAACAGGTGGATAGAGAGATAGCCAGCTAGAGATGGGTAGATGGATGGATGGATGGATGGATGGATGGATGGACGGATGGATACTCAGCTCAACCAATTCATCCATGAGTCTTCTGATGTTTTCCTCCCTTCCCCACCCCAACCAAACTAGAAGAGGTCTTAGCATCTCTTTTGCATGTACTTATCAGAATCTAATTTGTATGATGGGCAGCTGGACAGTGCATAGAGTGTTGGGCCTGACCCATCTTCTGAGTTCAAATCTGTCCCCAGACACTTACTAACTGTATGACTCTGGGCAAGTCACTTCACCCTATTTGCTCAGTTTCTTCATCTATAAATGAACTGGAAAAGGAAGTGGCAAACCATGTCAGTATCTTTGCCAAGAAAACCCTAAGTGGGTTCAGACACAACTGAAGAACAGCAGTTTTATGACATGTGTCCCTGTAAATGTCTAATTATATTTACTAGACCATATAAACTTCTAGAGGGAAAAAAATGAGTCTTATTTATTTTCACATCTCCCTCTAGGCTGGGTAACATATGTGCATTAATAGAATTTAATAAATGTTTGCTAAATGGTTTGAATGAATAAATGAATGAATAATTCTGAGGATAAATTATCAAGTCCAAAGGATCAAGAACCCCATCCAACTCTTAAAAAGGTATTTCCAGTAATGAGTTAAAGGCTGGAGGTCATGTGTGTTCATATTCTCCTCTAGATCTTCTGTATGTCCAGAGCAGGTACCCCTTTAGTTGGCATGGACTGTAAGTAAGCCACAGTAGAGATGGGCAAGGGTCCTTAAAGTTTAGAGGAGTGTGGGAAGGGTGCTAACAAGCTGTTGGAGCAATTTTGGTGACTGACCTCTGTCTGACTAGACCACAGGATTTACAAAGTTTGAGTGAATAATCCCTAGGCTCCAGCTCCTGTCATCACTCTGGACTTTCCCTTATACCCTCTTTACTCTCCTTAGCCTGTCCTGCTATTTAGTTTCACAGTGACTCCCTTGGATGCTCAAAGATATTATTGTTTTGTCTGTTGCTCCTGCCCTGGAGCCTTGAGATGGAGCGATGCTTTGCCAGGGCCTCTGGCTTGTTAACCCAGCTTCCCCACATGTGCTGACAAGGGGTCAGAGAAAAACAAAACCTAAGAATTGGACAGGAGCTTGGACATCATTCAGTCTAAATCCCTAGTTTCACAGGAAAAAACAAAACAAAACGAAACTAAGGTTCACTGAAGGCAATTGTTTACCTCAAATCATGGATAATAAATGAAACCAAATGAATTTAAACCCAAATCTTCTAACTCCAAAGTCTCTCCATTCTATCATAGGTTCTCCCCAAAACTCCTTTCAGAGATTCCTATGGATCTCCATAATCTTATTACATCATTTTTCACACATCACAGATATCCTGCCCAGGAGGAAGAAATCCCTAAGTTTTGTTTTTTTAACTACTGTCCTGGGGTTAAAACTGATTAGAAAGTGAATGAATTCACAGAACCCACTATATGTCACTAGCCCTAAGCCAAACCATAGCACATATTCACCTACCTACTCATCCACTCAGACCATCTTCTTGTTTTCCCCTAGCTGGAAATATTTCTTCTTCCCCTTTCTACCTCTTGCTTTGAGAACAATAATCAAATCGATACTACCATTGTTTCTGAAGAGAGCATTTCAATTGACTATCCCATGGCTTCACTCACCATTCTTAGGACTCACCAGTTCATAGCATCTTTCCATAGTCAACACTCCTCTCTATTGTCCCTGCTCCATCAGTAGCTAAGTTCTGTGAGGGCAGAACTAGCTCACATTTTTATATTTGTCCCCAATGCCTGGCACATAATTGATGCTTAATTAATACTTTTCACTCATTCACCACTTTGTTCACCATTATTTACAACTTCCCATTAAACAAATTCATTTGCACTCATTAATGACCCCTAGGGAGGTTCCATTTAGTACCACTGGTTTTGAAGTCAAAGGATCTGAGTTTAAATACCAATTAGATGCTTATGTTCACTTCTCATGGCAGATTCTCAATTTTCTCACCTAAAAATGAGAGGGTTGGAATGGACAGTTTCTGATGACCCCCTGGCTTTAAGTTCCATCTCCTAAATTTCTAGCAACACCCCTTATGTGATGTCTAAAATGCCCTGGAGGATGCCTATTTTCTCACCTCCCAGGTTTCATCCTTAAGGTCCTCTAAGTGGGAAAGAGAGTTAGTGTAGAGAAAAACTTTGTCTTATATAGACAAAACTTGCCATTTGGAGAGCTAAAAAAAGTTCCCTGGTCAACTTTAAAAAGCCAAGAAGACATTAACACAGTCATATATACCAAATCTTATTCCCATTTCATCCCATCTCTTCACCTCCTAAAAGCCTTTTCACCAGGGGTACAGTCTCGTCACAAATTTCAGACCCTGACCCCTCTGCTCAGATAAAGCATAATGATACTGTTTTTTCCAATTTTTTAAATCTTTTTTTTTAAAAGAAAAGCCTGATCTTTACAAAGGTTTTTCCTCACAACATTCTATTTTGCTAATGAGAAACCGAAATACAATGAAATATCATGGGACTTAGAACAAAACAATCTTTTAGACGATCTAATCCAATCTTACAGGTCAAGAAACTGAGGCCCAGAGGAAATGTCTCTTCCATGTAAGTGATTTACTCAAGTTTATCCAGATAATAATATCACAGTCGGAACTGGGCGTCTTTTGACTCCAAATTCAATTTTCCTTCCATGACAAAACACTGCCCTTTGCCTTCCCTAATCATACATCTCTGTCCTTCTCATGACCCAATAAAGCCTTTTGCATTCTCCTTCCCCAACTTATATCTATGGATGGGAAAAGGGAGATAGGTAGCAGGGGAACAAGGAGAAAGAAAACAATGGGAGAGAGAAAGATAGAAGGAGAGTGTCTCTGCTGGGTCTGTACTCCAAAGAGATCATAAAAGATATATGGATATATGTGCAAAAATGTTTGTAGCAGCCCTTTTTGTAGTGGCAAGGAACTGGAAATTGAGTGAATGCCCATCAATGGCTGAATAACTTACAGAATATGAATATAATGGAATATTGTTGTTCTATAAGAAATGATGAGCAGGCTGATTTCAGAAAAGCCTAGAAAGACTTACATGAACTAAGCTGAATGAAATGAGGAGAACCAAGAGAATATTGTATACAATAACAACAAGATTATGTTATAATCAACTGTGATTATTAACCCAGGTTTCTTTTGGCTTTTTTTCAACAATGAGGTGATTCAAGGTAATTCCAATAGACTTGGGATGGAAAATGCCATCCACAACCAGAGAGAGAACTATGGTGTTTTTTTAAATTTTTTTTTATAAAGCTTTTTATTTACAAAACATATGAGTGATTTTTCAACATTGACCTTTGCAAAAACTTTTTTTTCCCAAGCTTTTCCCCTCCGTGAGCCCCCCCTTTTGTAAAGATGAAAGCCAATCAAATACATGCTAAATAGGATAAATTATATGGCGAAATACAATACATGTATACATATCTATACAGTTATCTTACTGCACAAGAAACATCAGATCTAGAAAGAGAAGAAGAAAAAACAACCTAAGAAGGAAAACAAAATGCATGGAAATATTCACAGAAAGCGTTAAAATGCTGTGTTGTGGTTCACACTCAGTTCCCACAGGCCTGAGAGAGAACTATGGAGACTGAATATGGATCAAGGCATAGTAATTTTACTTTGTTGTTGTTGTTATTTGCTTGTTTATTTTTCCTTTCTTGTGCTTTTTCCCTTTGATATGATTTTTTTTGCACAACATGACAAATATGGAAATACGTTTAGAAGAATTGCATGGTTAACTTATACAGAATTGCTTGCTATCTTGGGAAGGGGGAGGAGGAGAGAAGAGGGGGGGAAATTTGGAACACAAGGTTTTGCAAAACTGAATGTTGAAAACTATTTTTGCATTTATTTGGAAAAACAAAAGAAAAATAAAATAAAAATGAGAAAACTGTAAGTGAGGCTACAAGGTGAGATTAGTTTAGTGGGTAGGTTAATATTTCTAGAATGCAGCCCCAAACCTATAATAAATGAGAAAAAGTGGGAAGGTGGGGAGAGAGGGACATATTGATCCTGCCAAAACAATATATTTCTACAAGTCAGTTTCTTGCCAAAGTCCCACTTTAATAACACATCGAAATCACTGCTATTTACAAAGAGGTCACGGACACCTCTTGAATTGGAGGCTGGAAATCCTGTCGGAAAAAGCACCTGGTCAATCCCTCACCACTCCGGGTCTGCTAGCTGGGAAGCTTCGATTCCCCTTTTCATAAATCTTTTTAAGAAAAAATCTCCTTCCCTTAAGACACCCCTTTCTTGGTCTTATGTAACCATCTTTGCACAAGGTGGCTCCCTCTCTCAACACAGTTAATAGCAAAGTTGGGGATAAAAAAAAAACTTCCCTTGAACACAAAAGCTGCTTAAATCAAATAGCTGTTCTAACCCTTCGAGGCCAAAAGACTTAACTGAAGTTATGAAAGTTGAAGAGAGAGATTTGGGGCTGATTTTGCTTCCTTTCTCAGTCACTATCTGCAAATGAATGGCAGTCTGGAGAATTCATGAAATCATTGAGACTTTGGAGACCTTCTAGTCTAATAAGATCAGTTTGTTCTGAGGCTCAGAGAGAAAAAGTTGTAGCATGATCAATTTATAGGCTATTGCAACTTGAAGAAGTCTTAGAGCATAGAATATCAGTCCTGTAAGAGACCCCAGGACACAACATTAAAGCAAGAAAGAACTCTAGAATGAAAAATGTCCGGGCTGGAAGTGACAGTACTTTAATTTGATTTTGATTTAGTTAACATATGTAAAAGGATTTTGCAAATCTTAATGTGACATATTGATTCTATTTTTATAGGAATAAATTATTATTATATCATATATTATATTATTATAGGGATATATTGATCCTATTATTATTATTAGTTTTATTTCTTTTTCTGATGCAATGAAGCATCCAATGAGAGTTTTGTTTGAAATAATCTCTTAGTGAATTCAGCAGTAGGTAAATGCAGGAGGACATAGGGAGTGTTTCCCACAAATGTCTTGCCTTATGCATATTCAAATACTCTTCTCCTTCCCCTACCTTCCCTGTCCATCTCTCTACCATCTTCTTCTCTACTTCCTCTCTCTCCATTCCCCATCTATTTCCCCCCTCTCTCTATTCTCTTCCCCTTCTCCCTACCCCTTGCTGCTCCATTTTCTTTCCCTATGCCTCTTCCTTTCCCACTTTCTTACCTTCTTCCCCCTATCATCTCTATGCATCCCTTTTCCCATCCTTTCCTTCCCTCTCCTCTTCTCCTTCCCCCGTATTTTTCTCTTCCCCTCCTATGTTTTCCCTTCCCTTCCACCTCTCTTCTTCCCTTCCCCCAATCTTCCACTCCCCTTTTCCTTCCATTTCTTTTCTCCCCTTCCTTTGCCTCCACTTTCCCCATTTTCTTTCTTCTCTGTCTTCCCTTTCCTCTCCCATTTCTCTCTTCCTTCCCTCCCCTATCTTCCTCTTCTCCCTTCTCCCTGTTCTCCTTCCCCATCCCTTCTCCTTTGAACTCTCCTTCCACAGCTCCCTTCTTTCAGACTCTTCTCCTTTTCTTCCTCATCCCCTTCCCCATTCTCACATTTCTCTTCTTCTTGGCCTAAACTAATTCCCACCCAACCACAGGACTTTAGAGCATATGTCAGTGCTGAGGGGAACCATAGAGTACAGACTGTTTAAATCCTTAAAGAGCATCTAGTTTAATCCTTTCAGAGATAAGAGGAACTAAGACATTAAATGAGAATCAGCATCCAAAAAAGCAAGAAAACTGGGATGAATCTAATAAGGTAAAATGTAACCAGGATGAATAAAAAATACAATTAGACACAGGAAACCAATTTCACAAATATAATTTGAGAGGAATGATTGGATAAAAGTTTGAAATAGAGCAGAGGGGTTTAGTGGACTGAAAGCTCAACAACCAGACTAATATGAAAGGCTTTCAGGTAAGACAATTAAAAAAATAGGGTCTTGGACCTGAAGTCAGGAAAACCTGAGATCAAATTCTGCCTCAGGCACCTAATACTAGCTGAATGACACTGAGCAAAACACTTAAACTCCCTCCTCTTCAGTTTCCTGATCTGCAAACTAGGGGTAGTAATAGTACTTCCTTCCCAGGGCTGTTGTAAGGTTCAAATGAGGTAATTGACAGGACTTTGCAAACTTTAAAGTGTTATTTAAATGCTAAGTATTATTATTAATTTTTATGCTGACGCAATTGGAGTTAAGTGACTTGCCCAAGGTCACACAGGTAGGAAGTGTTAAGTGTCTGAGTCCAAATTTGAACTCAGGTTCTCCTGACTTCAGGGCTGGTGCTCTATCCACTGTGCCACCTTGCTGCTCTAATTATTATTATTAAAAGTAATATAAGCACTAACTACTTTTACTTTTCTTACTATTACATACAAATGCTATTATTATCTATACAAGTGCTATATTATTATTATTCCCAGTGTAATAGTCATTACACTTCTGTTTGACTCTGAGGTCAAAATAGGAGCAATGAGTAGAAGCTGCAATTGCAGCTTAATGTAAAGACAAACTTCCTAACAATTAGTTCTGCCTCCAAGTGGATAGTACTTCCTGGGGAGGTAGCAGGTTCCCCTTTCCAGGAGGTCACAAAGACTGGCTAACTACCTGTCAGCTGGGGTATAAGAGAGAGTCCCCTTTTGAATGTGGGTTGGAAGAGCTGGCTGCTAGGGTTTCTTTGAAATTCTTTTTAGTAAAATCCTTGATCTAAATCCTGTTTCTCACTTCTCCTACCCCTCTTTTCTTTCCACCCCCACCCTTTTTTCCTCTCCCTCCCCTTCTTCCCCCCCACTTCTTCCCTTTCCTTTTCCTTTTCCAATCTCCCTTCCTCTTAGGAAGTGATTCTCCACAAAGAAATGGGCTTCTATCAGCAGTCACAGACAGCCCTCTGCCCTGAGAAGCAAATGAGGTTTGTAAATGGGTCCCTCAGCCAGAGTCCATCCTCCACTCCACAACCAACCAAAATAAGCAGCCTGGAACCTTACACCTCGACTCTCAGCTGTCCTCAGGTACCAGAACTCCTCCCAGTGCCCACTGAAACCCAGTCTCCATTAACTTGACAGCAGCTGGGACCAGGAGACTTCTCCAGCATCTGATTAACATTTCAAGTGACTAATCTACAAACCTTGAAATTTGCTAAGTCCACAATCAGGAGACGTTTCTAGACCAAGTGTTCAGGGAAGTGAATTTAGAAGAAAAGCCAGGAGAAAAAGTCCTTTTCAAGTGATACTGATTTATAGGAACACTTCAGACTCACGCAGCTACCAAAGGTTTATGAAGCTCTAAGTAGGCTAGAGCCCCAGCACAGCACTACGTGAGAAGACTGAAACCAACACAATTACACCTGCAAGAAAGTTCTCCAATGAGATTGCAACCCAGGATGGGCTCTCAGTCACCCAGTCACATACTCCTTTTGTACCATTGTACCATAAAGACAAGATCAATTTAAATAAGGCTCTCTAAATCAGTCAGTCAACAAGCATTTATTAAGCACCTACTATGTGCTAAGCCCCCATGGGTGAGAAGGAAAGGAAAGGATGGTTTCTGCTCTCAAGGAACTCACACTTTATTGGGGGAGATAACATGCAAATAATTGGGTACAAACGGGATAAATTGGAGATGATCTCAGAAAGAAGGCACTAAGATTAAGGAGTACTAGAAAAGTCCCCTGCAGAAACTAAGACTTTAAGCTGAGAGTGAAGGAAGTTGGGAAGTGGAGAAGAGGCAGGGGAGATTTCAGACATAGATGACAGCTACAGAAAATGCTCTGCTGGGAAATGAAATCATGTGTGAAGAAGAGAAAGGGGGCCAGGATCACCGGATCACAGAGTAGTGAAAGGGAGCAGGATCTAATAGGACTGAAAGGGAGGAAGGACTCAGGTTAGGAAGGGTTTCAAAAGCCAAACAGAGGATTTTTTTTATTTGATCTTAATGATAATAGGGAGTCTAATTGTGGGTAGGGTGGAGGGGGGATATAGTAAGAACTAAACTATAGGGATGCTAGGGAAAAGGGAAGATTTGAGAAAGAAAGGTATTGCATATATGATGTTTAAAATGTCTGTAGGGTATCCCAAAGAGATCTTAAAGAAGGGAAAGGGACCCACCTGTGCAAAAATGTTTGTGGCAGCCCTTTTTGTAGCGGATAGAAACTGGAAACTGAATGGATGCCCATCAATTGGACAGTGGCTGAATAAATTATATGTGAATGTTATGTAATATTATTGCTCTGTAAGAAACGACCAGCAGGATGATTTCAGAGAAGCCTGGAGAGACTTGCATGAACTGATGCTGAGTGAAGTGAGCAAAACCAGGAGATCATTATAAATGGCAACAATACTATATGATGATCAATTCTGATGGACATGGTTTTCTTCAACAATGATGTGATTCAAACCAGTTTCTATTGTTCAGTGATGAAGAAAGCCATCTACACCCAGGAGATGCCTGTGGGAACTGAATGTAGACCACAACATAGCATTTTAGTGCTTTCTGTGAATATTTGCTTGCATTTTGTTTTCCTTCTTAGGTTTTTTTTTCTCTTTCCAGATCTGATTTTTCTTATGCAGTAAGATAACTGTATAGATATGTATACATATATTGGATTTGTCATATACTTTAACATATTTAACAGGTATTAGACTACCTGCCATCTAGGAGTGGGGTGGAGAGAAGGGGAAAAATTTGGAACAAAAAATTTTTTTGCAAAGGTCAGTGTAGAAAAATCATTCATGTTCTGTAAATTACAAGTTTTAATTAAAAAATGTCTATAGGGCATGAAGTTCAAGATGCTTAAAAGGTGGTTGGAAATGAGAGATTGGGGACTGTAGAGTTTAAGGCTTGAAGGTAGAAAGGAGTCAGGTTAGGAAGGGCTTCAAAAGTCAAACAGAGGCTTTTTTATTTGATTTTAGTGATAATAAGGAGTCACTGGGATTTATTGATTGGGGGTAGGGTGGAGGATATGGTAAGAGCTAAACTATAAGGATGTTAGGGAAAAGGGAAGGTTTGGGGAGGAAAGATAATGATTCGATTTTGTTTGGTTTTTAAATTGTCTAAGTACATGAAGTTCAAGATGCTTAATAAGCAGTTGGAAAAGAGAGATTGGGGACTGAAGAGTTTAGGGCTTGAAGGCTGGAAGGAGTCAGCCTGGGAAGGTCTTCAAAAGCCAAACAGGATTTTTATTTGATCTTAGTGGCAATAGGGAGCCACTGGAATTTATTGAATGGCAATGAGGGAAGGGGAATATGGTAAGAACTAAACTATAAAAATGTTAGGTAAAAGGGAAGGTTTGAAGAGGAAAAATAATGAGTTCAGTTTTGTATACATGGTTAAGATGTCTATAGGACATGAAGTTCAAGATGCTTAATAGGCAGTTGAAAAGGAGAAGTTGGAGGACAGCTAGGTGGGGCAGTGGATAGAACACCAGCCTTAAAATCAGGAGGACCTGAGTTCAAATCTGGTCTCAGATATTTAACACTTTTTTTTTCTGTGTGACCCTGGGCAAGTCACTTAACCCCAATTGCCTCAGCAAAAAAAGAAAGAAAGAAAATGAGAAATTGGGGACTGCATAGAGTTTAGGGCTGGACAAGTAGATCTTGCATAGAGACAAAAATTAAAACTGTGGGAGCTGATGAGATATCAGGTAAAATAGTATTAAAGAAGAAGAGAATGGAGTGGATGGAGAAGGTGGGGAGATGGATGAAGAATGGAGAAGGACGAAGTAAGAAAGGAGGTGAGGATGAAGCCTTGGAGGGGTCCCACTGTTAGTAGATATGATGTAGCTGAAAAGTCAGCATAGAGACAGAGAAGGAGTAATTAGACAAGTAGGAGGAGAACCAGAAGAGGGAGAAAAGGGTGAATGACAACGTCAGATGTTATGGATCAGCTTATCGTCTCTCTAGGATGCCCTTTCTGATGCACGCTAAAATTTGAACAACATTCTTTATCCATATGGTCTTTCCGGTGGCTGGGCAGGCCAAAATCCTTTACATGATCACAGATCTCTTCCTGGAGACTCGGTAATGTCTTGGGGCTTAAGGCAATCAAAACAATGTCACCCTCAAATGGGATCATGTGGAGACCCTCCATCCACAGAGAAGCCCTCCTTCATCCAGGCTGTACACTAGATCTCCAGTAGAAGCAGCAAATATTTTTGGTAAACATATCTACCTGTTTTATGTCTTGCCTGGTGTTTATAACCAGAGGGTTATTGAACAGAGTTATTTCTGTTATTATATATTCTGAGAAATCTTGAATGATCTTGATATATGGATGAGAAATACCTTGTTGTAGCAGAACTTGTAAGACAGCATTTTGCTCTTCCCAGGTGAAAGCTGGGGAGGGGGGAATTAGGAGGAAGGAGAAAAAGAGAGAGAATAAGCCCAGTGGGATATGGGATGTTATATTCTCTGTATCAGTTAATTGTGAGATGATAAAAATGTAGTTCATTGTTGAATATCATTTGTGAAAGCCTGCTTGTCTGCTTGTTCCCTACTAATAGCCTCATCAAGGATATCCTCAATTCATATATAGATGACCCTCATAAAGATTTTATATAGCTGGGAGAATAGACATATAAGCCAGTAGTTAATATTTCTCAGTCACCCTTGTTGGAATCAATAAAATCTGAGGTTTTTTCCTTTTTGTCTTTGGTATCTTCCTGTCCTTTAGATATGTTGTAAATCAGTTCCTCAATTCCCTCCTAATTGTAATCATCTCCAGCATGGATTCATTCTATGCTTATTTGATCCATCTGGCTGCTTCTCCCATCTCTGCCATCGTTAGTGCTTTTTCTGACTCCTCTGAGGAACTCAGAGACTAAGATGTTAGAATCCCAACGTGGTGGTTCTACTATCCAAGATGGAGAAAACAATTTGTTGGAATATATATATATATATATATATATTTTGCAAATCTTTTCCATTTTTCTTCTGTTTGTGGTTTTCTTTCTGTTTTCGTCTTTGAACGTCCTTGGGATAACTCTGCTCAGTTGGATATCTTGCCAAGGTTTCTTTAGACTGATTTCATCCTCCACTGCTTCTCTTTGCTTTATGAGATAATATTGCTCAAATTTTTCCATCATCCTTCTACATAAAATTTTACAAATGAGTTTATATTCTAACCCAGTGTTGCTTTTGGCAGCCATCTTTTTCCATTTGGCAAGTAAGTCAAATGTTTGCTGACTAAGGTGCTTTCTGGAATCTGGATCTTCTTATTATAGCAATTAATTTACACTGGTTTAACTTCTGGATAAAATTATTTTTTCTCTTGCAACAAAGAAAAAAAATGGCCAACACATCTGCCATGTCTGACAACTTCTTCTCCTTATGAGATGAAAAGAATTTTCAAATAAATACGAGATTGAAGCTTAGGGATCCAAAGCCCAAGTTTCATCCCTTCTCTCTGTTCTTTCTCCTTCTGGAGATACTTCTGTGTATAATGGGCTAAAATTAAGCTGTTTCACTTAAATATGCTTAAGAAGTTATTTAATTTGCAGCACCTCTTCTAGCATACCCTGCCAAGTTGCATTCACAAATTAGGTCCTTTAGAGGATACCTAACTCAGGTTCAAAGTATTCAGTGGATCTGGATTCCTAAAACTATAGTTTACAGAACCCACCAATATATTTGCCTTTAATAAGCAGCCAGTTGACACAATTAGCTCAAGTCAAAAGCATTCACTTAAATAACAGAGCAATAGAAATAATAGACTGCCTTCCCTCTAAGTCTGGGATGTACTTTTCCACAATATACCCAATGTCCATGGAAAGAGTGGGCACGTATATAGTAATAGTGAGCTCACACATAGGGGAACACACATGGCCAAGGTAACACATCTATTTGGCACTGCCAGACCCTGATGAATTATCTCTTTGTGGTGTGCTCGTGTGGTACCTTTTGGGAACAGTATTTCTGCTAGACAGAATCCTCTGCTGGCTTCCCTGAGTTTGCTTCAGTCTACAAGTCCTTTCAATTCTGCAATTGGAATTGAATTGGTCCTGCTATCTATTGGATGGGACATCTTCTACTGCTACAAGATAACATTGCCAATAAGAGGATGGGGAAAAGAAGGAAGAAGGAACCAAGCATTTATTAATGTGCCAGGCACAGTGTTTAACCACTTTACAAATATTGTCTCATTTAATCCATTTTCCAATTGAAGAAAATGAGGCAGGACTTCTATTCCTAAACCTAAAATTCCTAAACCATGAACTTGGTTTTTGTTAATATTTTTATCACTGTATTTTAATCTAATTGGTTTCCTTTGTAATCCTTGATCCTTTATTTTGTGTACTCAAAAAACATTTTTCTGAGGATTACATAAGCTTCACTTACTACCAAAGGGGTCCAGGATCTTGGAGTTTCTCTCTTATGTCCTGAATATGGTACCTGGAAAGGAAATAGATTACGCTTTTGTTGTTAACAAGTTAACAAAAAACTACTTCAGAACTGAGTAGGGAGTCATCAGGCACCACCAGTTTTCCCTTCAGCTTCTGACCCTTACAGAATGATGATGTTTTATATATATGCAGCATATATATATATGTATATATATATATATGTATATATGTTTATACACACACACATATATATACATATGTATACTCAGGTGTGTATATATATATATATATATATAAACATATATGCAAATATACACTCTTACAGAATGAACTATCATTGAGAGCATCTGTGCCTATAATGTTTCATATATATAATATATAATTTATATTATATATAATATAATGTAATTTATATTATACATACATGTGTATATATGAATACATACACATATAAACCAGTGGTTCTCAAATCTTTGTTCTCAGTATATTTATACTATTAATAATCATTGAGGCTCTGGGGCAGCTAGGTGGTGCAGTGAATAGAGCACCAGCCCTGAAGTCAAAAGGACCTGAGTTCAAATCTGGCCTCAGACACTTCCTAGCTGTGTGACCCTGGGCAAGTCACTTAACCCCAATTGCCTCAGCAAAAAGCAAAATAATAATAATAATAATTGAGACTCTATCCAAAGAGTTTGTTTATTTGGGTTATATTTATGGATATTTACCATATTAGAAATAAAAACTAATTTTGAATTTGTGGACCCACTGAAAAGGTTTCAGGTTTCTCTGTACCATACTTTGAGAACCACTAATATACACACATACATATATATACAAAGGTGTATGTATATATGTATGTATATATGTGAGTTCCCTGTACATCTGTATTAGTCTCTTCTGACAATTCCTATTTTTCTTCCTCACTGGATTTTATTTTCTTCTAGGCTTTCAGAATTTTATTCTCAAGATTTTTTGTCCCTCTGGACTGATTCTCTCTCCTGTGGAGTTGGGAGGGTTATATGAATCAAGAAAGGACCTAGTTTGGCTAAGCTATGAGAAACTTTCTCCTTTCATAGAAATAATAAAAATAAACAATAACAATAATAATAGCTAACATTTATTTAGCTCCTTATGGTTTATAAAGTGCTTAGCACATTGCTTGACATATAGTAGGCACTTAGAAAATGTTTATTCGTTGATTATCTCATTTGGTCTTTAAAACAACCCTGTTAGATAAGTGCTGATATTATCCCCTTTTTCCACATGAGAAAACTAAGATTGAGTTAGGTGACTTGCCCAAGGTCACACAGTTAATAAGTATCTGAAGTGGAATTTGAACTCAAGTCTTCCTGACTTCACTCTTGTTCATTGTGTCACCTGAGAACTGGAAGAGACCTTCTAAATTCCTATTTTACAGACAAAGACACTAAGATCTAGAAACTAAAAGTGGCTTTCCTATAACCACTCAAGAGAGTTGGTCTAGTCATCCACACAGGGAAAACCAAGAGGATGAAAAATGTCTATTGTTCAGTTTGACACATAATTGTTTAGGTAGCGTAAAGAGGTGATCTATCAGAACATATCTGTTATATAGATACTAGAGATGGATAATGTTCTGAGCCACAAATTAAAGAGAAAGAAAAGAAAAGTTATGTATTGACTCTGGCCTAATTTTCTCAGGTCAGGCTTGCTGCATTTTACCTCCTCAGGGTTCTCTGATAGCTGGAGGAGGTTGGGGATTTCTCCTTTCTCTGCAGCTAAGCTCTCAGTGATTGCATTTCTATTTTAGGGACCCAATGATTGGCATCCCAGTTCCATATAATTACCTAACATCAGATTACATATTTTTAAAACAATACTTACTTTAAAGATATAGAATTAGCATACAAACATTTCCCCTAGGGCTTTGGGGGCATGAGGGAGACCCCCTTATACTATTTTGGTGTATGTATTTGTGTTAGGATCAGGATGAAGAGAGTGACATTAAACTCAAAGAGTAACTCAGTTCCTGCATAATATTAGTCCTACCAGAGTCCAAAGCTGGTAGTACCAACTTAACTAGCTACTCAGCTGATACCTTTGCTGCTCACTGCAGGACTGGCTAAAACAGTCAGAGGGGACTTCTAGGCACCTCTCTGCCATGATTCTTACTCTTCCTGTGATGAAAAAGCACCAATAGTCAGGGCTATAATAAGGAAATTGGGAAAAGAGATAGCCTTAGTCCCTCCCCCTTCATCCCATTATATGAGCAAAGAAATCCTTCCTCCTCAAAATTCAGTACAACAAAAAATCACAATGGTGCTCAATTAGATAGTTTTTAAAATGCAGACAGTTTTGGCCATTCAGTCAATAGAAAAAGACTTCTCCCAACCCACTCAGGGAGCCTGTACAGAATATACACCAATGTGCTTGTTCTTCAGTCTTCCCAAAATCTTCCACGAGTGTAAGCTGATGTCAAACCTGTATTATAAATATATTCTAATGGCAGACTTTGCAAAATTGTTCAATGCTTTTTTAAATGACCTTAAAGTTCTTCTTGGAACAAAGGCCCATATTTGAAACATCAATATCCTTCCAGTGATGCTATAAAACACTAAATAAATGTCAATTGTCATTATTACTACTCTTCCTCTAAAGTCCAAAGAGATTAGCGAAACCCCAAATTGCCAATCCAATCTGCAGGTAGAGGAGAGGGGGGGGGGAGGGAGAGAGGGAAGGAGGGAGAGAGAAAGGAGATAGAAAAAAAAGAAGCACAATAAGCTCAAAATGGATAAAAGACCTGAATATTAAAGGTCCTACAATTAAAAAAATGAAAAGAAAATCAGTTTAAGTAATTTTCATAGCAAAGAGGGAGAATTTTCAACCAATGATGGATAGCAATGATTAAAACAAAATAAAATAAGTAACTCTGCATGAAATCCAAAAAGCTTTTCAATATTTTCACAGAATTTCACAGAAAAAAGTGATTGTAACTAAAATAAGAAGAGAAGTAGTCAATTGGGAACAATATTTGCAACACATTTATTTTATAAAGTTCATATAATCAAGATATATTGGGAACTGACACACATATATGTATATATGTATGTCTGTTAAATGCTTGCTCACTAAAATCAAGACATCTCTAATGTTACACAAATACACATAAATTGGCAAAAATGACAAAAAATGAGAATAGTAGGTATTAGAAAGGTTATGGAAAGACACTAATACTCTGGTGATAGAATTGTGAATTGGTTCAACAATCCTTGAAAATAGTTTAAACCAAAATTTTTTAAAAAGTGACTATTGTAGAGTAGTTGATCAGTGGCATAGGTTAGGTTCACAAGACACAATAGTCAATGACTATAGTAATCTAGGATTTGATATACCCAAAGATTCCAGCTTCTGAGATGAGAGCTCACTATTTCACAAAAATTGCTGAGAAAATTGGAAAATAATATGGCAGAAATTAGGCATTGACCAACACCTAACACCCTATACCAAGTTAAGATCAAAATGAGTTCGTGATTTATACATAGTGACACTATAAGCAAATTAGAAGAACAAAGGATAGTCTACCTCTCAGATCTGTGGAGAAGGAAGGAATGTATGGCCAAAGAAGAACTAAAGTACATTATGAAATGCAAAATGGATAATTTTGATTGCATTAAACTTAAAAAAATTGTATCAATAAAACAAATACAAGCAAAATTAGAAGGGAAGCAGAAAACTGGGGAAAAAAATTTACATCCAAGGGTTCTTATAAAGGTCTCATTTCTGAAATATATAGATAATCGACTCAAATTTATAAAAATACAAACCATTCTCCAATTGATCAATGGTAAAAAAAATATGAACAATTTTCAGATGAAGAAATTAAAACCATTTCTAGTCCTATTTTCATATGTGCTCAAAATCACTATTGATCAGAGAAATGCAAATTAAGACAACTCTGAGGTACCACTATATACCTCTTAGACTGGCTAAGATGATTGGAAAAGATAATGACAAAAGTTGGAGGGTATGGAGCAGTATCTCTGTTGGGCCTGTATCCCAAAGAGATCATAAAAAAGGGAGAAAGGGCCACATGTGCAAAAATGTTTGTGGCAGCTTTTTTTGTAGTGGCAAGGAACAGGAAACTGAATGGATGCCCATCAGTTGGAGAATGGCTGAATAAATTATGGTATATGAATGTTATGGAATATTATTGTTCTATGATAAATGATCAGCAGGATTTCAGAGAGGTGTGGAGAGACTTTATGCTGAGTGAAATGAGTAAAATCAAGAGAATCATACACAGCAACAAGACTATACAATGATCAGTACTGAATGTGGATCACAACATAGTATTTTCACTTTCTTTTTAATGTTTGCTTACTTTTGTTTTCTTTCTATTTTTTTCCCTTTTTGATCTGATTTTTCTTGTAGAGCATGATAACTTATGGAAATGTGTAATGTGTATAGAAGAATTGCACGTTTTAAAATATATTGAATTATTTGCCATCTGAGGGTAGGTAGGTGGTGCAGTGGATAGAGTACCAGGAAGGAGGACCTGAGTTCAAATCTGGTCTCAGACACTTAACATTCCCTAGCTGTGTGACCCTGGGCAAGTCACTTAACCTCAATTGCCTTAGAGAGAGAAAGAAAGAAAGAAAGAAAGAAAGAAAGAAAGAAAGAA
>JAJPUD010000964.1:458870-493453 GCA_023553655.1 Myrmecobius fasciatus
AAAGAAAGAAAGAAAGAAAGAAAGAAAGAAAGAAAGAAAGAAAAAAAAGAAAGAAAGAAAGAAAGAAAGAAAGAGAAAGAAAGAAAGAAAGAAAGAAAGAAAAAAGAAAGGAAAAAAGAAAAAGAAAGAAAGAAAGAAAGAAATTATTTGCTATCTAAGGGAAGGGGGAGGGAAAGGAAGAAGGAAAAAAAATTGGAACACAAGGTTTTGCAAAGGTGAATGTTGAAAATAAAAAGTACTTTTTGTTTTCTTTCTCATTTTTTTCATTTTTGTTCTGATTTTTCTTATGCAGCATGATAATTGTGGAGAGAGAGACAGAGACAGAGACAGAGACAGAGAGACAGAGAAAGAGATTGAGGAATTGCATATGTTTAACAAATACTGGATTGTTTGCTATCTGGGGGAGAGGATGGGAAAGGGGAGGGAGAGAAATTTGGAGCACAGATTTTGCAGGGGTAAATGTTGAGGGCTATCTTTTTTGAAAATAGAAGATTATTATTATTATTATTATTATTATTATTATTATTATTGCTGAGGCAATTGGGGTTAAGTGATTTGCCCAGAATCACATAGCTAGGAAATATTAAGTGTCTGAGACCAGATTTGAACTCAGGTTTTCCTGATTCAAGACAATTCCAATAGACTTGGGATGGAAAACATGAGAGGGAACTATAGAGATTGAATGTAGATCAAAGAATAGTATTTTCATCTTTTTCTTTGTTTCCTTTTTTTTCATGGCTTTTTTCCCTTTTGGTGTGATTTTTCTTGCACATGACAAATATGGAAATATGTTTAAAAGGATTGCACATATTTAACCTAAAAAAGTGATTATTTAAAAGTCCATACCCTTTGATTCAGCAATGTCACTATTCATCATCCTCGAGATTAACAATACAAAAAAAAAATAAGATCCCATCTATACCAAAATATTTACAGTAGCCCTTTTTGTGCAAAGAACTGGAAACAAAGTAGACACCTATTAGTTCAAGAATGGTTCAACAAATTGTGGTACAAAGAATGTAATGGAAAATTACTATGCTCTCAGAAACAACAATATGATGAATTCATATAAGAATGGGAAGACATAACATAAACAGAGTAAGCAGGACCTGAAAACAATATATACAGTGATTATAACAATGTAAATGGAAGCAACTAACAATAAAAAAATTGAAACTGAATGCTGTAGAAAGATAATGACCACATTTGGTCCCAAAGAAAAGCTGTGAGAATGTATTTTCCTCCCTTCTTTACAAAGGTGAGGGACTATGGTTGTAGAATATTGCATATAATGTCAGACTTGGTTGATGTCTTTAGTTTTGTTGCACTGTTGCATTAAGGGATGGCTTTCTGGGAGGAGTAGTGGAAGGATTTATTGGGAAATATAGGTTTCTCAAAGACAAAGTTTTCTATAAAATGCATTTTAATAAAATTTTTAATTTTTAAAGGACCAAAGAAGTTGGAGAAATAAAAGAGAAATGACCAAAATGGGGGAGGGGGCAATAGGAGGAGGAAGGGAAAGAGAACTAGAGAGAGGAGAAAAGGACAGAAAGAAAAAAAAGGGATAAAAAGAAGTAGAGAGAGGGAGGGAGGGAAGAAAGGAGGGAAAGGAGGACAGAGAGGGAGAAAGTCAAGAAAAGGAGAGAGTGAAGGAAAGAGAGAGAGAAGGAGGGAAAAGGAGAGAAGGAGAGAGGGAAAAAGAGAGGAAAGGGAAGAGAAAGGGAGGGAAAAAGAAAAAGAGAGGGTGAAAGAGAAAAAGGGTGAGAGAGAAGGGGAAAGAGGGAAAGCGATAGAGACAGAGACAGAGACCGAGATAGAGAGCACAGAGACAGAGAAATAAAGAGAAAGAGAGAACAGAAACATAGAGGCTGCACACCTGTGGTAGAGACCTGGCTATCTCCCCACAGGCAGATGGAAATGAGGAGTCATCCTTGGCACCTCTGTTGTTCTGCCTGACGGGCAGAGGCTCTGCCTGAGTGGGCAGAGACAGCCTGCATCCAAAGGGTTCCCTGGGGCACATGTCCAGATGGGTTTTGTACTTGGCATAAAGGATATGGATGCCAGAAGCATACACACAAAACTACCTAGATTTTCTCTTTTGCTATGTTGGGCTTTTTTTCCCCTTCACTGGACTGGAAAGCATCAGGGTCAAAGAGCCAGAGAAATGGACAGCCACTGGACACAGAGCAAGTCAGGTTTCCAGCCTGAGCCTAGATGCAGATCTATTCTTTTTCCATCCCCAGACTAATCTGGAAATGCCTCTGGGATAAGGACTCGATCTTTTACTTCACCCATGTCTCCTGCAGTCCGGCACATGGCCTGGGGTACCTCCAAGAAAGGCTTGTTGTTTGGTACTATCTGGGGGTTTGTGGCTGGTAGCTCTGCTACCAGGATTTTATAGGAAAAATCGCTTTGTGCAATAAAGTACAGATGTCAAGTATTATTATTATCATTTTCCTATTTGCCAAATGGGGGATAATCATACCTACTCAAAGAAGATACTGTAAGGATCAAGTGATCATGAGCCTTCAGAAACACTTAAAGAAATCTAAAGTTCTAGTCTACATGAATATCAGGATATTATAGTGATTATTATTGCAGGGTAGGGAGGAAAGGGAATAAGTATTTATGTAGAACCTACAATATGTCAGACACTGTGCCAAATACTGCAAATATTATCATAGGAGTTAGGAGTGACTATTGTCTGCATTTACTTCTGCATCACAGTTGAAGAAACTGAGGCAGACAAGCATGAAATGACTTGCCCATAGCCACCCATCTAATAAATGTCTGAAGTTGGCTTTGAACTCAGCTACTCCACTGCACCACTTAGCCGGGTGATATAATAAGAATAATATAAGCTAGAAGAAACCTTAGAGTTCATCTAGTTCAGCCTTCCAAGCTTTCAGGGAAGAGACAGAGGGGTGTGGAAGAGAGCTAAATTCAGATTCAGAGGTCCTGGTGCTTCCACTTACTAGTGATCTTGTACAAATTGAGTCTTCACTTTACCCATTAGAAAAAGGAGGGATTTTTCTTGTATTTTTTGTTTGTTTGTTGTTTGTTTTTCATTTGTTTTCTTTTGCAACATGGCTGATGTAGAGATATGTTTTGCATGCCTGCAAAAGTATGCTTTATAACAGCAAATTGCTTGTCTTCTCAAAGAGGGGAGAGGGGAGCAAGGGAGAGGATTTGGAACTCAATAATTTCAAAAAACAAATGTAAAAAATTTGTGTTTACATTTAACTGAGAAAAAATGTTAAAAATACAGACAATAGCAACAAATCTGAAAACAGCAAAAAAAGGAAAAGAATAAATTCCTGGAGACTTAAAACTAGATGAGACTTTGGAGGTAATCTGGTACAATCCATTTTACAGATGAAGAAACTGAGGCCCAAGCAGGTAAATTGGTAGTAATTTTACTTTTTACCTTCAGCTTTTTCTCTCAAAATAATTGGATTTAGGGCTATACTGACCCTTTAAGATTATCTCCCATATGGCCGAGCTAGGATTCCCACTGGGCTCTACTGACTTACAGTCCAAAAGCAGGCAGGACTAGCTCTCAAAGTGGCAAAATGGGCCTTAAAAGCCACCACTCTTCTTCCTTCACAGCACCTCCTACGCAGGTCAATCAGTGCCCTAATGCCATCTATGTTAACTTTTGCTGGCTTCTTGCCATTTCTGAGTCTAAGGAGGTAAAAGTGGAGATCTCTTCCAGATCTGAACTTTTTTTATATTCTATGTTGCTCCTCCCCTGACAAATGTCTTTGCATTATTTTCCTTCTGCTCCCCTCCATCCAAATTTCTTCCAATATTTGTCTCATCTATTAAAAGTTCTAGTCTCAGAGCAGCTAGGTGGCACAGTGGATAGAGCCCCATCCTTGAAGTCAGAAGGATCTGAGTTCAAATTTGACCTCAGACACTTAATATTTCCTAGTTGTGTGACCCTGGGCAAGTCACTTAACCCCAATTGCCTCAGGGGAAAAAAGTTCTAGTCTCTTATAGCAGCTCTTTTTGTGTGGCAAAAAAAAATTGGAAATTAAGGAGATGCTGATCAATTGGGAAGTGGCTGAACAAGTGGTGTGTGAAAGGAATAGAATATTATTGTGCCATAAGAAATGATGAGCAGGGAGATTTCAGAAAAACCTGGAAAGACTTATATGAATGGACACAAAGTGAAATAAGCAGAACCAGCAAAACACCGTACACAGTAACAACCACATTGTGCAATAATAAACTTTGATAGAGCTCTTCTCAGCAATAAAGTGATCCAAGACAATTCCAAAAAACTTATGATGGGAAATGCCATCCAAATGCAGAAAAAGAACTAAGGAGACTGGATGCAAACCAAAGCATATTGTTTTCACTTTTTCTTTCTTGTGGTTTTCTCTTTTTGTTCTAATTCTTCTTTCACAATATGACTAATGTAGAAATGTGTTTAATATATATAACATATATGTTTATATTATATGTATTATATAATATATATGACCTATATATTAGTATATATAAAATACCTCTATCAGATTGCTTGCCATCTTGAGAAGGGAAAGGAAAGGGAAGGAGAAAGAAAATAATAGAAGAAAGAAAATAATAGAAATCAAAATTTTATAAAAATAAATGTTGCAAATTAAAATTTTTTTAAAAGTTTACCAAGATTTCTAGTCTCTCTTTGAAATCAAATCCAATGAAATAGTCCAGGTTTCCATGTTAATGATAGCAAATGTATCAGTGAATTATACTCAATGATGTGTCTTTCAATCTGGGACTGCTGGGGACATAATCCCATTCATTATGTGAATAGTTATACAAAGCACAAATGGTTAGTGACTGAAAATAAGGGAGAGGGCCCAACACACCCAACAATCAAATAGATAAAGCCAGAACTTAGGTGCCTGCATCTCACTGGCATTAAGTATATATAATCATTACTCTCTAGGGAGTCACTTAATTCCACATAATTGCCTGTTAAAGTTTAGAGACTTTTTTGTTTCTTTTCAGAAAATCTCAGAGATGCTCCATTTTGCATATTATTTTTTGTTTGTTTAAGCTTTTTATTTACAGAACATGAATAATTTTTCTACATTGACCTTTGCAAATTTTTTTGTTTCAAATTTTTCCCTCCTTCCTCCTACCCCTCCCCTAGATGGCAGGTAGTCTAATACATGTTAAATATGTTAAAATATATGATAGATCCAATATGTGTACACATATCTATACAGTTATCTTTGCATATTATTTTCAAAACTGACATTTTGTTTCCACCAGACCCCTGACTCTATCAGTGACCCCCCCATTCCACATGCATTACTAGAGATGGTCTACTCACCATATCATGAATCCCAGAATTAAAAAGGACTTCAGTAGTTAGCCAGCCAAGCCACATCTGACTAGGAATCTCCTCCATCATATGACCAAGTCTCCAATCTCTTCCTGTAGATCTCCATTACAGAGAATCCATCACCTCTTAAAGTAGTCTGCTCCACTTTGGGATGGCTAGAATTTTGGAGAAGTTTTTCCTTTTTTGCAGCCCAAATGTGCTTCCTTGCAACTTCTACTTACTGTTCTTTGTTCTGCCCACTGGAGCTAAACAGTACAAGTCTCCCACATGAGAATCCTTCAGATATCTGAAGGCAGCTATCACGAGCCCTTTGGCCACCAAGCTTCCTCTTCTCTAGACTAAGCATCCTTAGAGCTTTCAACCTGTGTTCACTAAGCCCGTATTCATGTTCCCTCACTGTCGTAGATACCTCCCTCTAACTACACACAAGGTGTGTCCTTCAAAAATACACATTCTCCATAGCATGTTGCTGTTTAGAAATTTTCAGTCATGTCCAACTCTTTGTGATCCCATTTGGAGTTTTCTTGGCAGAAACACTAAAATGGTTTGCCATTTCCTTCTCCAGCTCATTTTACAGATGAGGAAACGAGGCAAACAGGGCAAAGTGACTTGTCCAGAATCAGACAGCTAGTAAGTATCTGAAGCTGGATTTAAAATTAGATCCTTCTGACTCCAGGCTCAGTGCTCTGAGCACTATGGTGGCAGCAAGTTGCCTGAAAGATTTTTAAAAGTTTAGCCCCATTATTTTACACATAGGGAAACTGAGGACCTGAGAGTAGAAGTCACTTGTTCAAGGCCACAAATGTAGAGCCACAATTTGAAACCGGGACCTCTGACTCTCAATTCAGTGCTTTCTGTTCATCTTGCTCTAGTGAAGTCCCATGCTCCACCATAGGAAGAAGATATACTAGAGTAATTTGCTTATATGAACTGATGCAGGAAGAAGTAAGTAGAACCAGGAGAACAATTTATACAATAAATCCAACACCATAAAAACAAACAAGTTTAAAAATCATAAGAAATCTGATCAACACAAGGAGCAACCGTGATTCCAAAGGACCAATTATAAATAATGCCACCCATCTCCAAATAGAGAAGCCATGGGCTGAAGGTGCAGAATGTGACAGACATTTTTGTAGGTGGCCAATATGGAAATCTGTTTAACTTGACTATGCCGTTACATTTCATTTGCAACAATTTACAATCCTTTCTTTTTTTCCCTTTTCAACGAGAGGGAGGAAGAAGAGAAAAAATTATTTGCTTATTAAAAAACAATATAAAAATTTTAAATTTCATTTTACAGGATCGTCTTATTCATCTCTGCTTCTTCCCCCAGTTCTCTCTCCCCATAGGGGGTACATAATCAGTAGTGGTAGTGGAATTAAAATAAATGAAAATGCAGTTTGCTCCCTACCTCTCTCTACCAATGGCGTTTGCTGCTTTTAATTGCTTGGCAAATTGTCAGAGGCTGGCCTGTTGCTGACTAACAGCTCAGCTAAGCTGTAACAAGAGAAACAGGAACATTGAAGATGCTGAATGTTCTTTCTTCTTCCTTCTGTCTTCCATCGATGAAACACAAGAAGAAGGGTGGGGCATCAATCAGAGGATGCCACAAGATGATCTAGGATTTCTCAGAGAAAAAACAAAACAAGTATAGGTACTACTGAACCCCAATAATGAAACTGTCTTCCTTTCCACCTTCCAGGGAACTGCTCAGAAAAAGGGATTTCCAGCCTTCCCTAATGGGCTTTGCCTAATGGGACAGCCTCAGCACAGCTGCAACCCTGACTCACAGTGCTCTCATACTCTCTTTGATGTGAAAGGTGTCTATGTGTATGTGGTGGGTAAAATCTCACTTAATGGGGAAAAGTTGCTTTTTGGCTTTAAGATAAATCATTAATCCTCTCTGACACTAATCTTGAATTAATTATTCCATTATTCTGTTCAATTACCTGGAAAGTTCTTTCCTGCTCTGATATTCTATGTTCTAAGGTCCCTTTCACCTCTTATTTTTTGTGTTCTAAAGGCCTCTCTAGTTTTTCACATTCTATATTTGAGAGTTCCTTTCAGTTCTGACATTCTCTGTTCTAAGGTCCTTCCCATTCTGACATTCTATGTTCCAAGATCCCTCCCATCCCTGACATTCTATATTTCAAAGTCCCTCCCAATTCTGACATTCTGTATTCTAAGATCTCTCCAAGCTCTGGCATTCTGTGTTCTAATGATGCTAACATTCCTTGTTCTAAGGTCCCTTCGAACCCTGACATTTTGCTTTAAGACACTGTCTAGGTCTGACATTGTAGGTTTTAAGGTCCCTTCTATCTCTAACACTCCATGTCTTAAAATCTCTTCCAGCTCTAAATATTGTGAAACTTGTGGATGTTCCAACTGGGAATATAAAGGAAAGGATGTTGAATAAAGAGTGAAATATACTGGTAATTGTAATAGATAATATTTCTATAATACTTTAAGGTTTACAACTGCTTTACAAGCATCATCTGGTTTTATTCCCACAACAATCCTGAGAGTTAGATGCCATAATTATCTTCATTTAACAGATGAGGAAACTGGAACAAACAGAGGTTAAATGCCTGACTCAGAGGCACATGACTATAAATGTCTGAAGCTGGATTTGAACTCAGGCTTTCCTGACTCAAAGTCCAGCACTCTCTCCAATGACTAATGAGGCTCTAGATGTTACTTGAGAGAAAAGAAAGACTTGGGGGTGATGATAATACCTTTGTAGCTTCTTCTCAACTAGCAATGAAGATAGTTGCTCAAAGGCACCCCCACCTCCCTCCCCATTCCAAAGGGAAGGATTAAAAAGACTTTGTCAGGATTACAGCTGCCAATCAAGTTCAAGTGAATTTTTAAGAGCTTAATTTGTGGCACTGGGTTTCAAATAAAATCATCAAGTCCAGTCGATTAAGCTCATTAAGCCCTGGCGGACTGGCTGGTGTTTGGGTGCTACTATCAGATTCGGAGACATGAGAATTAATTAGGCTTCTGTTATCCTTTGTCTGGATTAGCAGGCACAGGCCCAGAGGCTTGATGATTCCTTAAGAAGAGAGGAGTCTGATAATCTCTTTAGCAGGGCCGCTGGGACAGGGGGAGCCTGGAGAGATTTCTCAGGGATCAAACAACACAAAACAGGGATGTCCTTTGATTGAGTAGGGTGTGCAAGTCTGGGGCACGGGGAGGACCAGCTTGGACATGTGCATAATGTTTCCTGGAAAGCCATGGGGCTGTAGAATTGATATGGGAGAGGGAAATTGGGAAGTATAAAACAGCAGAAGGATGTCATGAGAATGAATGCTGGACTTGGAACCCTCCAACTCTGATACTTCTCAGCTGGGTGACCCTGGGAAAAACTCTCTAAATTTTGATTTAGTCATCTATGAAATGGGGACAATAATGCTTGCATTATTTACCTTGTGTTATTGATGCAAGGAAAGTTCTTTGCAAATCTTAATGTCCCATAGAAACATGAGTTATTAATTAGTCAAAACTGTCACTAGAAATTCTGGTGCCCAGAGCACAAAATGCAAAAATGCTTCTGGAGTGAGCAGTTTGAATTGCACTGTCAAATAAGGGTTTTGCTGGGGAAGAGTGGAAGGATAGACCAGACTAGGGAGAAGCTCACCTTGGGCTCAATATGACCACTAGCAGAAGAAACTTGCTTACTCTAGAGCTTCCTGTGAGATACTATACCAACATGTAATATTATGTTGACAAAGGGTGGGGCTCCAGTGTTTATCTAGCCTACTATAAAGTAATTATCCTTCATTAGGTTAGAGCATTTATTGATTGAATCATCAATGAAAGCCAGAGTGTGAACAGGGCCTGTACACCACTTTTAAATCAAAGCCTTACATGAGAGTCTTGGTCATAGCCAGAAGAATTTGTATAAAAAGAAGGGGCTATCAAAAAATTAGAAAGTTATGCTGAGGGGTCTGAAAGCAGGGAGGAAAGAGTGGGGTAATACAGAACTGAGACAATAACAGATAGCTAAGGGGAAATCAGCAACATGAGGAAAAGAAGGTAAAACTGAGCTGTGGCAAAGAAAGGAGAGATGAAGAAGGGTCATAGGCTCTAAAGGCAGGTCAGAGCAGAAGACTCAGGTTGATACCATCAGTGGTGGCTACATAATCAAAGTCTGAAGAAAACATCATAATAAAGATCTACTCTTTCCATAACTTCCCCTCCAGGTGCCTTCTTACCCAAAGACATTGTAATACAATCTTCTGCTTCATGATACAAATGTTTCTAGCCCCCAGAATCTTACCTCAAGTACAAAGAGGCCAGGGATTCATTAGAGATAGAACTAAATGGAAAGTGGAACAGAAAGCTAAGCCCCCTACCTAAAGTCACAGAGGATGAAACTGCAGGGAACTTACAAGTTATTAGACTTTATATAAATAAGTCTAAATATCTTGTCAAAGCTCTGTGACATAGGCTAGAGATGCTTTAAGATCTGGCACTCTCCTCAGAGAAGTGAAGGACTATATACTCCTATGTTAGAAAGTATATGTTGCATGTGTCATTTATTATTTCTCTTTTACTGTATAACTGACTCAAGTAAGGTCCATGACAGCTTCAGCTGATAATTCTCTCTGCTACTCCTAATATCTCTAACCAAGGGGTTCAAGTTTGAGTTCAAAAGGAAATCCACTATCTGATCATCCTAAAAGAGGAAAATAAATCTTAGTTTATACTCACTGTTGCCATTCTCTATCAAACAATAGTTGCACAAAAACGATCACAATAGTAAGTAGTGAGCAATGACATTTATTCAAGCAAAATAGCAAATAGAAATTGAAGATCTATAGATTAAAATATCCTAGAACAAACATAAAAGTAAATAAGATCTTCATTTGGAAGCAAGGTAAGATTTCAATTCAAACCAAGAGAAAGAATGATTTCATATTGAGAAATTCTTCTCTCAGCATCCTCTAGAATTACATGCCTTGGAATTCAAAAACATGATGGAGGTCAGCTTCCCTATAGGACTGCAGCCCACCAAATTCTTTCTCAATTGCCTTTCTTAGAGGCATGTCTTCCCCAAGATGGTCTGGAACTACTCAACTAAATGTTTTATACAAAGTGCCATGTTCAGCATTCTCTCTACCAATTAGAAGTCACATCTTCCTCTGCATAGGCAGCACCTATAAAATCACCTCTAGGCTTGGATAGATGCCAAGTTACAATCCTATTTAAATTAATTATCCCTGTTAACTAGTTGCTAAGTTCAGTTGTTTTAACTTGCTGAAATAGGACATAGCTGACAGAGCCTTCATCATCTAAATTTCAGTGCCCCAGGACAGAGCCTCTGTCACCCTGCCCTAGTTATGGCTATGATGTGATTGTTATTATTTGTAAATAAGATAGCCAGAGGGATAGAGTACCAAGTGACAACCTAAAGTAGAATTAAAAAGTAGGTTACAATGAAACATATTTTTAAATGCACAGAAGAGAACCCTGGGGAAAATACAAGCGGGGAAGTTTTATTATTATTACATTAAATTTAATATAGATTAAAAAATAAACAACAAGTTCATGGCTTTATATATTTTTGTGTGTTCTTATTTGTATATCAAAATGTGCATGTTTATTAAGTTCAAAATAAGTACAAAAAGAAAAAATAGGAAAAGGTTTATCTGCGAGTCCACCTTGAATAGTATTATTTCAGGATCCAAGTTGCCTTGGGTCCCCCACTGTATCAATTATTTTCAAGTATCTTTATACTATGAAAAATTATTGAGTATTTGTCCAAAAAGGTTTTTTATATTGATTATATTTATAAATATTTACTATGTTAGAAAAAAACTAACTTTGAATTTGTGGACCCTCTGAAAGGGTTTCAGAGACTCCCAGGAGACTGAACCACATACTTTGAGAACCGCTGGTCTATATGAGCACTTTTCTCACTGTGTCCTGTCCTGGGCTAATTTCCTCCCTACCTAAATATCCCCACACACCCAGATACAATATGTTATCATAGGAAGATGTGATAGGGATCCACAGGGGAAGAGAAGCAGATTCCAAACTGTCAACTTCAATTCTAAAGGTAGTTAGTCATATTTTTCCAAGCTAAATTATCTATATAGCTAAATGGAGTTCCTTGGGGCAAAGTAGTCTTCCCATTTTAAGATGAGGAAACTGAGGTTCAAAGTGATAAAGTGATGTGCTCAGGATCACTAATCATTGTTTGTAATAGTGCCAGAAAAGGAACTTCTGGTTCTAAGACCAAGGCTTTTTTCCACTCTACTCCATGAAGGAAATTTAGCCTTTGTTTCATACTGAAAAACTGCCACATGTACAAGTTTGGGAAGTAACAAGAATGGCCATTTCTATCCTGCTTTGAGGCTACACCATCTCACAGTTGGCAAGGAAGTCAGAGGCCTTTCTCCAAATGCAAACAGGAACCCATACTATCACACCCCTACTAAGTTGTTGTCCAAGCTTTGCTTTAAAATATCGAGTTTGGTGAGTGGGATGTCTTTCTAATTCCCTGGGCATCCATTTCTCTTTGGGACAGCTTTGATTGTTAGGAAGATTCCCCTTATTTGAGTTAAAGCTTCTTTTGCTCTTAGTTCTTCTCTCTAGAATCCACAGAGAATCTCTACCCCATGAAAGCCCCTCATAACCCCTCCAAGTCTTCTTTCCTGGCTAAGCACACCTTCCCCAACTCCTTCAACCAGTACTTGATGAGCATGATCCTGAGGCCATTTGGATCATTCTCCCCCAGTTGTTCTTCAAATGGTCAGAATTTTTTCTAATATGAGGATTCCAAGATGAACACAATGAACACTCCACACAGGGTCTGAGCATGGCAGAATACAGCAGGATTATGGTATATATAAAGAAAAAATTGCCAAACTCTTTTCTCACATCAAACCTGTGGAGTTAGGAAAAGTAGAAATTATCGTTCCATTTTTAAGTGGGGAAACTGAGGCCCAGAGAGATGAAATGACGTGCTAATCACAGCACTAGAAAGTGACAAAGCTATACTCCACCTCAGGACTCCATCCAGGACTCACTAATCCATTTTGCCTCCCTAAGCATCACATTGTGTCACTTATTTTAGAGAGAAGAAACATTATAAGCATCAGCACCTCATCTTGAGTGATCAGGTCTCTGTGAAATCCAGTTCAGGCATCCTTTGCCTAAATGAATCTCCTTCTTTTGTCACACACTGAGGCTCACCTCTTGGATGAGCACCATGGTCCAGAGAGATCCTAAACTGTCAGAAGCTTTTGCCCTCCTTTCCTCACTTGCCTTGCCACAGAAGCCTTGGATTTCCATTCTTGTGCCCCTTTTCCCAGCCCCCTTTCCTGATCTGCCTTTTCATGTGCCCCCACAGCTTGCGGGAGCCGTGCCAGGAACTGAGCAAGCTCTGAAACAGCAGGGAGGCCTCCCTCCAGGGAGCTCTCCCTTCTTACCTCCCACACCACCACTGCAGCCAAAGAAGAGAGCTTTGATGAAATTTTAAAATCACATTCATATTTCAGAAGGAGGCGATGGATCAAGGAAGAGGCAAGCATGGAGATGGAAGCTCCCTTGACTCCTATCCTAAAACCAGCCTCGTAGCCAAAAAATGCCCATGCAAGAAGCCTTTGCTTTTGGAGCAATTGTAGAATGTCAGCGCTGAAGTGAGGGGAGGGGTGTTACTGAGAACACAGAATGTCAGTGCTGAGAGCAGTCTTGGAGCGTGAAATGTCAGGACCAGAGGGGACTTTGGAGGACAGAAGGATGGCAGAGCTGAAAAGAATCTCAGAACAAAGAATGCCAGAGCTGAGAGGAACCTGGGAACATTGAATGTCAGAGCTGGGAAGGGCCTCCAGACTTAGTATGTCAGAGCAGGATGGGACCTTAGAACAGATAATGTCATTTGTGAGGGGTCTTAGAACATGAAATGACAGAGCCAGAGAAACTCTAGAACATAAAATGTTGTTATAACTGGGAAAGATCTTACATCATAGAATTTCAGAGCCAGGAAAGACCTTGAACATAAAATGTCAGGGCTGGGAGAGAAATGGGGACATTGAATGTCACATCTGGATTTGAGCAGGGCAGAGTACAGCAGAATTAGAACATAGAATATCAGAACTGGACAGGACATGACAGCATAGAATGTAAGAGCTGAGAGAGATCTGGGAACAGCAAATGTCAGAGTTGGGAAGAGCCCTAGGACACAGAATGTCGGAGCTCAGAGCAACCTTAGAATAAAGAATGTCAAACCTGGGGAGGATCCTAGAACACAAAATGCCAGAGTTTGAGGAAATTTTAGCTGATAAAAATTATGTCAGAGATGGAAAGAACCTTGGGACATAGAATGTCATAGCTGGGAGGGAACCCTCTGGAATGTAGCTGAGAGGGGACACCCAGATACCATCTAGTTACGAATGAGGAAACTTGAGTCTCAGAAAAAGGAGAGTGATTTGAATAAAGTCACATGGCTAGTAAGTTTCAGGACCTGGGCCAGCTCTTCTAATATTCTTTCCCTCAAATTGCAGGTAGGCAAGAAGATTTAGATGATGAAAATTATGTCAGAGCTGGAAAGAACCTCGAGACATAGAATGTCAGAGCTGGGAGGGACACTGGAATGTAACTGGAAGGCGACCCCCAGATATCATCTAGTTCAATGATTTCCTTTTACAAATGAGGAAACTTGAATCTCAGAAAAGGGAGAGTGATTTTATGAAGGTCACACCGACTAGTAAGTTTCAGGACCTGGGCCAGCTCTTCTAATATTCTTTCCCTCAAACTGCAGGTAGGCAAGAAGATTTAATTATATTGGTTGAATTGTGCCAAGGACTCCAACAGAACTGTGAGGGGAAGCAATGATGGAATTAGAATGCCAAGAAAGAGCTGCTTGGACCTCCTAATCACTAGAGCCAAAGTGCATTCAAAGGAAGTTAGAGAATCTTGACCATAGGCTCCTCTTTCAGCATCCCCTTTTCCACTCCTTCTCCCTTATAGGTTCTCATCCCATGTGCCATTGCCCAGGGCACTGAGTTGCCATCTCCTCCCAGTTAAAATGGAGAGGAGCAAGTGTGTCATGATGTAAAGAGAGTTGGACTTGAAGTAAAAAGTCCTGGGTTTGATTCCTGGCTTTAAAATGTGCTTTCCGCATAACATTAGGCAGGTCATAAATTGTGAAGTTAATGTAGCTGTAAATCTTTTAATGCATCTGTGGTTTGGTAATTCCATCAATTCAAGTAGATCTTCCATTGATCCAGATTTTACAAGACTGTTTCAATTTGTACAATTTCTTTATGTTGCCTCTCATAAATCCAACAGATAATCTACCCCAATGTTCTGGGTATTCCTCTTGGATTCTGGTCATTTTGTAGGTATCTCTTCTAGGACAATATCCTCCACAGATAAAAGAAACAAGAAAGTATCTGGGGCAGCTCTTTTTATGATAGCAGAAAAACGAGAAATGAAGGGGATGCCCATCAATTGGGGAATAGTGCATGTAACAGAACGCCATTGTTCTATAAAAAATGATGAAAGGGATGATTTCAGAGAAACCTAGAAAGGCTTATATGAATCGATGTCAAATGAATTGGACAGAACCAGGAGAACATTTCATACAATTACAGCGATACTGTAAAAACAAACAAATGTGAAAGTCTTAAGAATCCTTCTCTACATAATGACAAAACACAATCCCAGAGGACCCAGGTGAACCCATTCTTCCCTGGCAACTCCTGACAAAAAGGTAATGAACTCAGGTTATGGATTCAGACATATATGTATATATAGATAGATATAGATATATAATATAGATATAGATATATACATACTTATGAAAAAATATATATATTATTGAAAATGGCCAAAAAAGCTATTTTTCTCCCTTGACTATGCATATTTATTGCAAGGATTTAGGTTTCTTTTTTTCCCAATGAGGATGGAAGAGGTTGGAGAAATAAATTCTTTCATGGCAGGGATTGGTTTTTGTCACTTATTGTGCCTAGCACATATTAAGTATTTAATACATGTTGACTTCTTGAAAGTTCATTGAAAAAATAATTTCATTTAAAAACATCTTCCATGTACCAAGGAAGCACTCAGACTGTTCACTTATTACTCCAGGTGTTGTTAACAGAGCACCTAGCATATAATAGGCATTTAATAAATATTGAATGATTAATCCCTTGCTTGCTTTATAAATAGATCACAGTTTTGCAATCATATGTTTCTTTTTTTTAAATAAAGCTTTTTATTTACAAAACATATGAGTGATTTTTCTACATTGACCTTTGCAAAAACTTTTTTTCCCAAGCTTTTCCCCTCCTTCCCCCCACCCCTCACCCCTAGATGACAGGTAATCTAATACATGCTAAATAGGATAAATTATATGACAAATACAATATATGTATACATATCTATACAGTTATCTTACTGCATAAGAAACCTCAGATCTAGAAAGAGAAGAAGAAAAAACAACCTAAGAAGGAAAACAAAATGCATGGAGATATTCACAGAAAGCGTTAAAATGCTGTGTTGTGGTCCGCACTCAGTTCCCACAGGCCTCTCTCTAGATGTATAAATCATATGTTTCTTAGACTATCTTTTACTACACTTCTTATATGCCAGCTGGTATATAACAGGTAATATACTACAACCTATTCACAGCCACCATAGTTCTCTTTGTTGCCCTTAGGGTCATTTGAAGTTTTGCTTATTCCAATACTCTGGCGTTCCAAGATTCATAGCCATAGCACATTTCTGAAATAGTGCTAGTTGGGGAAGGGGGAGGTTAATAAAGATGAATTTTTGTGTTGTTATTGTGCTTAAAATCGTTAAGAGGACAGTTCAATTTTTCAAATGCAATTGATCCATTCAACTCTGAGCACAGTTGATTGCCACCTTGCAGAATCTGTCCAACTAATGGACTGATATACTGATGGACAGGCTGAGTAGACCACCCATCTAGTTGTAAGGCATAGGACTTTTCCTATCATTTGGTTTTTCCTGTGTGGGTTGCTAGGCTGCTCTCTATAAATTTCATTGAAGAAGTCCTGTAATATTCTTGGGCTTGATGCAATAAGAGTAATATCACCTACAACCTATAATGGTTTTTTAAAATATCATTTTTTATTAAAGCTTTTTATTTTCAAAGCATATGCATGGATAATTTTTCTTTTCTTTTTAAAAATTTTTATTGAAGCTTTTTATTTTCAAAACATATTCAAGGATAATTTTTTTTACCACTGACCCTTGCAAAACCTTGTGTTCCAATTTCTCCCCTTCCCCTCATCCCCTCCCCTAGATGGCAAGTAATCCAATATATATTAAACATCAACCTATAATAGTTAGAGAGCTTCAGCATCTACAGAGAATTCCTTTTCCATTTGGACACTGCAAACGCCTTACGTGAGCATGCTGATTTCTCATGCCTCATTTAAAGTTGATAATCAAAAGATTATTGAATAGTTTACATTCATATAACATGTGAGGTTTTACAGAAATTATCTCATTTGTTTTTCATAACTATGAGGTACCTATATTATCCTAGTTTTATAGATAGGGAAACTAAGGCTAGTAGCCTTTCTATGGTCAAATGATTAGTAAATGTCAGAGGCAGAACCCAGTCCCTACTGATCCAATTCCAGTACTTTCCAATAAGTCATTCAGCTAGAGTTTTCAAGAAACCTTATATAATTTTAATATGTGCATAAGAAATAAGAGAACCTTTAGATCTAAGTTTTACTCTACCAAATCAAGTGCATATATATACATATATATGTATATGTATATACATATATACATATGTAAATTGGGGTTAAGTGACTTGCCCAAGGTCACATAGCTAGGAAGTATTAAGTGCCTGAGGCCAGATTTGAACTCAGGTTCTCCTGATTTCAGGGCCAGCCCTCTATCCACTGTGCTATCCAGCTGCCCCTGCTTTTTCATAATTAAGAAGCATTTGCAAAATGGACATAGGGTCTTAGACTGAGAGCTAGAAAGGGCCTTAGAGAAATTTTAGTCCAACATCCTCTTTTTACAGGTGAGCAAACTTAGGCCCATGGAGGAGAAATGACTTGGCCATATCACACAGGTAGTAAGAGTTAAAAGTAGGATTTGAACTCAGGTCCTCTGACTTGAGAGCCATTATTTTTCACTATACCATGGGATTTCCCTGACTCTGACAGAATTACAGTGAGGAAAGCTCATTGTAAAGGGAAAATGCTGTCCAAAATATTAATATTATGAAGTGACCCCGTCTCAGGAGAATTGGCACTTTGAGGGACATCAAAGTCATCTACATTCAAGGGAATAATGAAAAATAGGTAGCGGGGCAATACTTTGAGGCAAGAGTCTCTCCCTGGCATTTCCTCAAATCATATCATGTAGGCAGCTGTCTACATTGCCTGCTTATAAGGCTGACCCTGATATCACTTCTCAAGGAGCATGGAAGCTTCTCTGTTATGTATAACTCTAGCGATGCAATCCCATACTTCCTTCTCCTATTGTTAGTTTTAGATTCTCAAATATGCCTTTCAGATGATGGATCAGAGTTTTAGAAAATGGGCCATATCACAAATGTTGCTGGGGCTGTCTCTGAAAGGCTTCTCATCACGGACTCAGCCCTTACCGGAAATCACTTGACACTAGAGAGAGAACAAATAAAGCCGTAACACACAAGGCTCTTAGGGAAAGGAATGAGCAAATATAATACACTACTTCCCCAGCTCCTTCCTACATCAGTCCCCTGGGGAAAAAACACAGAAACAAGTTCACATGGGTAAGGTTTCTTTTAAGGAAACAGAGCAATGAAACCACAGCCTTTCTGTGGCCCAGAAGCCCTTCTGGGTCTGCCTTTCATTCTTTGAACAATCAACCTGCCAGCTAAGAGAACTTGCCAAGCCTTAAACAAGCTCACTAGAGGTGCCTCCTACTCTGCCAGGATAAGGTAAATTCTTTCCACTGTTTTCCCTAGCTTTAGGGTGACCAAGTTGGCTAGTTCCCCTATCCATGGTGCTGATGGCTTCCCAACTTCCTAAATTAATATTGCATCTCCTGACCTCATTCCCAGGGGAATTCAGCCCCGTTTTATTCTCATTGTCATAATAGAAGCATTGAATCTAAAGCAGGAAGAAATCTAAAGCAGGAGATGATTCTTTCAGTCCTTTCATTTTACTGTACCCCAAAGAAGAGAAATTGCTTGCTCAAGATCACAAAAGGAGTAAATAGCAAATTGAGACTTTCAACCATGTTTTGGGGTTCCATCTTGCTACCTCTTCATCAGAAAAGCATCTACTACATTGGGGGGGACATATCTGGGAGCTATAGAGATGAATTGGCCCTATACCCTGCCCTCAAGGAGCATAGAGTTGAATAAGGAAGATATAAACAGATGATAAGAAGTAGATGCTAAGTGATGAATTATAGAGATGAGTAACTCTGATCTAAGGTCAAAGAGGAGTCAGAGATAGTATAGAAGAGTTCATCTCCCTCTTCTATCAAAACTGTTTCTCATCTCATGAGTACCCAGGAATTCATCCTCCATTACTTTTCAGGGTCAGGGGAGGTGGCAAGTGATTGAGGCTCCATTGGACAGATGGGGAAACTAAGATACAAATATGTCACAACCTCCTCTTAATATTTGACTCTACCATATTAGAAACTAGAAGTGAACATATAGTAGAACAAAGGAATATGAAATCTCTACACCCAGGGTCTTTCCAATTGAACCCCAATGATCATTTCTCTGAACTTCAGAGAGAAATGATGTAGGGAAAGAAATAACTTTTTTATCTTTCTCTCTCCTCTTCCCATTTTTCTCCTAGTTGTCATATACTTTATTCCTCTGACCTCTTTCTTTCTTATGCCTTTCCTTCCCCTCTGTATTTTTCTAATCTCCTTTTCTCTATCTTTTCTATGCCTCCTTTCTTTGTTCCCACCCACTCTCTCCCTCTCTATCCTTTTGAAATCTCTCTTTCCTTCTCTTTTCTCTTACCCCTATTCCTCCTCTCTCTCTCTTCTCCTTCTTCTCATTCTCTCATTTAAAAAAAAAAAACCTCCCTCACCTCTCCGACATGCCCTACAGAACACAGATCAGCAAAGGGGGATGGGGAGGGGGGGACTGTCATGGAAAGCACAGGTGAGTGATGGTGCAATCCCACAGAATGATTACTTCTCCAAGAGGTTTCCTCACTGCACCTGGGGTCCTGGGAAACAGTGTGTATATAGTATAAGATCCTAATGTGGTGAATATTCTGGGGGTAGTCATAATTTCAAGAAAATAAAGTGCATTTTAATGAGGCTTTGCAAAATGTGCAAAATAAACAAATATCCTTTGTTTTGCCAAGTATGTTAACTTTTCTTTAGTAAACTAGATCACTGCATGTATTGATTGCTCATATACAACAAAAAGAAAACCTTGAGATCTGGGGGAGGTCTGTGGCTGGGAGTAGGATTCTGCCAATGACCAGGTTGGGTCAGGTCTATCATCTTGGAGTATCAAGCTCAGAGACCAGAGCTAAACCTCATGACTTTGACATCATAGCCCACAGCAGGACAATGGTGAAATGAGATATAGCATCCCTGGGCTTTTTCCCCTAGAGTCTCTGAAAAACAGTTCCCCTTCCCTCCAGTTCAGCTCCATTCTCCTTATCACCCTCCCCTCACACACAAACCTGGGTGACAGAAATTGCACGAGGTAAATTCATCAGGGCCCATTCTCTGAAGCATCTCCTCTGGGGCACTAATAATAACTCACTGGTTGGGAGGCTCAGAATATACAAAGGGAGATGGATGGGACAGAGGAGGCTGGAGAATATTGGCTCCAGGCCATGGTGACTGGGAACTAACTCTTTCACCTATATCCCTTGCCCTTCAGATGCCAAGTGATTGCAAAGAGCGAGAAAGGCCCTCAATAAGACATCCATCCCGAACTTGAAATCTCCTCACAGGGAGGGCTGATGGTGGAATGGAGAAGTGAGGGAGGAGGTGCAGGGAAGGAGGAAAGTTCTAAACTCAGAGTTAAGAAACTAGTGCGAGCTTTGACTTTGCAACTCACTTGTATAATAACTTTGGATAAATCACTTCCCCTGTCTGGGCTTTAAGACAGGTGACAGTGATAATATTTAAGGGAAAGAGGGTTCTCAAGTCAACCTTCCTAATAAACAGTCCTGTTGCTTCAGATTGTTCCCCTCCCTTGTCACCCTCTTCTCCCAACCCACCTGTTCAATGCCATCTTGCTGCCCTTAATAAACCTTTCCTCCAAACAATTTAATGTCTACTGAAGTCAGAGCTCCTACAAAACTGGATGCTCCCTCTAGTGGGCAGAGGGCACGCTTTCAGATTCTCTACCCTCATTTCTGGGGAAAAGAGGTTTCCTGTCCCCCTCAAAGCTCCCCAGATGTCTCTTTCCATTATTAGCATTAACTCCTCTGGAAGAGAACCAAGTCAAAAGATGATGTCCTAGAGCCCCAGACAGGACTGACTCTACTCTTAGGCAGATAGGTCTTCCCATCCCATTCCCAAAGGGTCTCCCCACTCCTTAAGGACCTCCTGAAGAGCTACATGTTTAAGGGGACAGTATGAAGGAGTAGGAATATTAGGCTCCAGTTCCAGGTGACTTGGGAGCTTGGGGGCTGCTTGGGTAACTCTCCTTGCCCCGAGCCTCATGGGAAAAATGAGGGGGTCTGAGCCGAGCTGCCCCTTGCAGCTCGAAGATTCTAGACTGAAGACAAAATCAGATTAAGGGCCCCGTCCTTCCCCCATATATTCCCCTGCTATCTTCCATTCTGCAGCCCTGAGAATAGGAGGGCTCTTCAGGTCAAAGAAAACCGGAGCCCAAGGCCCTAGAGAGGCAGGTTGTCTTGGTAGCAGAAAATCCTTGGCAGTCCTCAAGTAGATCCGCTGTGTTTATGTGTTAGAAGGGGTTGTATATGTGTGAGGAGGAGGGGCTGTCGAAGGGCAGTGAAGCCCCCCCTCACAGCACAGAGCTGCAATAGTCACTCTGGGGAGTTGCCAAGACTAAATGAGATTGAGTTGTGCTGAGATTGTCTGTAATCCTTTCAGACCAGGTGGCCCAGGCAAAGCCAAGGCTCTGGACAGCACCTCCTCAGAAATTCAATCAGCCTTCATTCACTCACCCATGGACTCCCATACAAAAGCCCTTCCTCTTCCCATCCCCCTGCTAGTGTGCGCTCTCTCTCTCTCTCTGTCTCTCTCTGTCTCTCTCTGTCTCTCTCTCTCTCTCTCTCTGTCTCTCTGTCTCTTTCTCTCTCTGTCTGTCTGTCTCTGTCTGTCTCTTTCTCTCTCTCTTTCTCTTACTCTCTGTCTCTCTGTGTCTCTTCCCCCCATCTCTCCCCCTCCCTCTCTCTGTCTCTCTGTGTCTCTCTCTCCCTCCCTTTCTCTGTCTCTCTCTCTATCTCTCTCTGTCTCTGCCTCTCTGTCTCCCCCCTCTATCTCTCCCCCTCCCTCTCTCTGTCTTTCTCTGTCTCTCCCTCCCTCTCTCTCTCTCTCTCTCTTTCTCTCTCTCTCTCTCTCCTCACTGCCTCTGTCTCTCTGTCTCTCTATCTCTCTTTTCCTCCCTCCTTCCCTCTCTCTCCCTTCCTTTTTCTCTCTCTTACACACACAAACTACCTTGCATGTAACTACTTTGCATACATTTGAATGTATTAGTTCTATATTTATGTTATATATTCTTATATATGTACTTGTCTCTCTCATTAGAATATAAACTCCTTGAGAGAAAGGATTATTTTATTCTCTGTACTTAAGCTACCAGTGTCTAGCACAGTGGGTAGGATACAGTAGGAGCTTACTAAATACTTAACTGATTGATTGATAGATGAACTATTTTCATACAATCTTTAAATACACACATATGTCTGCTTCATTCATATACACAATATAATGCTTACACAACCCAGTATGCATATATACACACATATATGGGGCCCTTAAGATACTCCTACAGAATTACAAGTGTACACACACTACACACACACACACACACACACACACACACACACACACACACTGGCTTTGTTGATTTACTTTTTTTCCTCTTTTTAAATCTCAGTTATAATTGATGGCCTGCTAGATAGAGGATGAAAGAGGAATACATTCAGAAATGAAGATGATGTATAAAGAATATTTCAATAAAAATAAGATTTAATAAAAGTAAAAGGGAGGAAAAACAATAAATGTTTTGTGTACACTCCTACCCACAGAAACCATAGATTTGAAATTTGGAAAACCTGGGTTCAAATTCTGCCTCAGACAGACAGTGAGCAAGTCACTTAAACCTGTTAGGATCAGGATTTTGTTTTCTTTTCTCAAAATGGGGATAATAACAGCATCCACCGCAGAATTGTGGGAAGGGCCAAATGAAATACAATATATTTAATTCACTCTGCAAAATTTCAAGCACAAGGTAAATGTGAGTTATTATATATGGGATCACCTCCAATGTATTCAGACATAGATAACCACACAAACATACAAACAAACATAAATCTCCTACAACCTCCCCACATGCACACCCACGTCCAAACAGATAAACAAATACACACAGACCTACACATACACACTCTCACAAACACATTCGCATTCACATCAATGTCTCTATATTCACAGATGCATAGGTGTAGACAGGTGCACATGTGTAGACACACAAAGAGATACACACATCCATGGATGTGCACACACTTACACGCACAACCCTGAAACACACTTTCACACACATGCACACAATGGGTATCTGCTCACTCAAATACACACGCTCCAAATTCAGCAGGAATTAGAGGGGCTCCTGAAAGTAGCCCCTCCTACCTCCCTGCCTCCTCCCGGGAAATCAAACCTATCTAATCCTGGCCTGAACAAACACCTCCCCAAAGCACAAAGCTGATATAAAAAACAGAGTTCGATGTCAATAACCATCTTTCCCTCTCTCAGCCCAGGAGGAAAAACAGGGGGAGAAGCAGAAAGAGAGGAGAGAGAGACAGATGGGCAGAGATAGACACAGACAGACTGACAGGGACAGAGACAGACAGACAAAGACAAGAGTTAGACAGATAGAGACAGAGACAGAAAGAGATCATGACAGAGAGAGGCAATGAGAGAGAGAGACAGAGATAGAGAGGCAGAGACGGAGAGATAGAAAGGAGAACATGAGGAGGGAAAAAAGGCTTAATTAAGGTCTCCATCTTGGAATAAATTTAATCCATAGCTCTGGGGTTAGCCTATTGCCAGGACCCCTCTCATTCTATTTCCCTGCAGCCAGTAGGGCCTGGGGAACCAGGCTCTCTTCCAGCCCCAGCAGCCACAGTGGTGATAGCAAAGGGAGAGACACCCTGAGCAAGTCTGTCCAGGGCAGAGAAATAGGAGAATATAAGAAAACAAAGTTAATTTAATTAAGAAAAATTTAATTCAAAGCAAAATATTTGGTGGGGGTGGAGGGAAAATCTGTCAAATCCTTCCCAGTGACTGGGAAAAAGAAAAGGGAGATTCATTGAGCTGTTTTCTGTGGTCCCTGAGAAATATTTCCTTCTTTCACTGCTCTGTCTCCTACCTCTATTGTGCCTTCTCTTTCTTCCATCCCAAGAAGCCCAGGGCTGGGCCTATGGAAGCACAGAGAACTTCTCTGACAGAGACAGTTTCTGACAGACTCTGAATGATGGGATCAGCACCCTCGGATTCTCCTTTGAGGTCCTTGGAGCTGCTGTGACCATGGGTCTCTCTTCCTGGACCTCAGTTTCCTCATCTGTAAAAAGAGAGGTACAGCCTGGATAAGAAGAGTTGTACTTTGATCATGCTTGAAGGTTCCCATATGGCTGTCTCCCCACCAACTTTGAAAGTCAGATAAAGAGAGCATCCTTATTCTCATCTGTTATAGGAGATTCAGAGGTCAAGTGTCAAATGAGCCCATGAGGATGGGTTCCAGGGCTCTCAAGTCGAGGGTGCAGCTCTTTTCCAAATAGACCATCCTGCTCCCCTGGATGATCTCCAAAATCCCTTCCAGCTATAACTAGCGGGATTGTCATCATCATTATTGGAGAAGGAATTAGGCTCACATTATCTCTAAGGTTCCTTCCTACTCTGGGATTCATTCTAACAATCTTATGATTCTTTGCCCAGGAAACCGTGATGGAGTAAGTATGGCATAGTGTGAAAAGGAAATCCCAGTATTCCTCCAGGTCATTGTTTTCCCAACTATAAAATAAAGAGTTTGGACTCAATCATTGCTAAGATCCCATTTTAGATTTAAATCTCATGATAATTTGATTAGGAATTTTCTCAAGAGAAAGGCAAGAGAATACTGGGATTAGAGGAATGTCGGAGAGGTACAACAGGATAGAGAAGACTGGGCGTCAGGAAGATGGGGCTCAAATCCCATTTTAGATATTCCTGACTGTGTGACCCTGGACACTTTTTAATCTATAAAACCGAGTAGGTTGGATTCCATGACTTCTAGGCCCTTTTCAGTTATGAAATGAATGACCTTTGATCTACAATCATGCTGATATTAATTAAATTTGATCATACCAAACCCTAAAAGACCTATCTTTATTTTCTACTTATTCCTTATCTCAGTTCCATTATCATCATCACCATCATCATCACCATTATCATCATCATCATTACCATCATCACCATCATCATCATTATCATCACTATCATCACCATTATCATTATCATCACCACTATTATCATCACCATTATCATCATCACCATTATCATCATCACCATTATCATCATCACCATTATCATTATCACCATCATCATCATCACCATTATTATCATCATCATCATCACCATTATCATCATCATCATCACCATTAACATCATCATCACCATTATTATCATCATCATCATCACCATTAACATCATCATCATCACCACCACCATCATTACTAGCAGCAGTAGCAGCTATATATATAGTCCAGCTTCTTAAACTGTGGCTCCTGACCCATATGTGTCCTCATAATTGAATGTGAGGGATATAAAATTATGACTTATTATCAATAAGTGTTTGATTTGTATACCTATTTTATATGTACAGGATTACATAAAAAACGTCTTGAGTGAAAAGGGATTATGAGTGGGAAAAGTTTAAGAAGCCCTGATCCATAGCTCTTTAAGCTTGGAAAAACATTTTACAAATACTATTTCCATTTATCCTGAGGATAACCTTGAAAGGCAGGTGCTATTATTAATCTCATTCTAAAGTTGAGAATAGTGAGGCATACAGAGGTAAAGTGACTTGTCACAGATTTAGCAACTGTCCGAGGCTGAATTTGAACTTAGATCTTCATGACTCCAGGTCAAGGACTCTATTTGCTTTGCCACCCGGCCGCCTCATCTGTTCCCTAGCTGACTTTTATTAAGATTCCTAGCACTGGGGCAGCAGTGGATAGAGCACCAGCCCTGAAGTCGGGAGGACCTGAGTTCAAATCTGGTCTCAGACACTTAACATGCCCTAGCTGTGTGATCCTGGGCAAGTCACTTAAGCCCAATTGCCTCAGCAAAAAGCAAAAAAAAAAAGATTCCCAGCACGGGACCAATATGAAGAGAAGGGAGTCAGAGAGTGTGACCTGTAAAACAACAGGGAGAAAACAGGCAGATCCCAGGAAAGAAACTTCATATGAATTTAGGAAGGGAAAAGGAGAAACCCAGTTTCCTCAATCCTGCTCTCTTTCCCTCTTCCATGGCCAACCTTCCTCTCCAACCTTCAATGCAGGTACATTCTGGCAGAGGAAAGCAAGAAAAATGGTTCAATTTCAAATGTTTCAATAAAAAATCAGCTGGGGGGTTTGGGGGGCTGGGGGTCCAGGGAGAAAAAGGAATAGGTCCCCAACATTATATATATATGTATGTAAAGGGTCTAGCTTCCAAAGCTCACAGAGTAAGGTGTAAGACATGGATATGACTATATCTAAATTAGTCTGGGAAGGAAGCTCACTCTGTGCCCTCCTAAAGCTAAAGATACCTGGGCTCAAATCTGAGCAGTGCCGCCTTCATTGTCCCTCTGCCTTCTGGTAGATCTCCTTATTTCTAACATAGACTGCCTGTCACAACATGTATCTACCATTCCATCCTCCCCAGACCTCACATTAATTATGAAGAATGAGTCACTGATCTCAGTCTTCAGGTCACTCAATCCTCCACTCCAAATCTGGAGAAAGTTGCTGCTTAAAGAAAATGTAAAATGGATCCCAATTAGGCTATGGATACATCTTTTTCCTTCCTAGTAAGCCCAATGGTCTGAATACATCCATGTAGCTTTCAATACCTAGTACCCTCTTTTAATTTTGGCAATAACTCTGTGAGGCAGGACAAGGTGAGTCTTATTAACTTCTCCTCTGACAGATAAGGTCCATGTCGCACAGTTAGTTAAGGGTATAGCCATGATGAAAAGTCTGGTCTTCTGACAACTACTTTGGTAGTCCTTTTGACTGGACCCAATCCAGAAAAACTCAGTCCTTCTGAGGCTACCTACCTCTCAGCTTCTCACTTGGTCTCTTCCTGCTCTAGATTTCCACTAATTAAATCTTAAAGAGTGCAGCATTATCACAGCTGGTAGGGATTCTGGAGATCATTGAGTCTACTCCCCTCATTAACAGAGAAAGGCGGAAAGGTTTAGAAATAGAAAATGGATCTGAAAATCTGAGAGTGGTAAGGGACCTCAGTGGTCATCTACAGTCCAATCCAAATCTGAGTAATATTCCCAACAAGTGACTTGTGCTGGAAAACTTCTATTGATGAAGATGCTCACTTCCTCCTAGGGTAGCCCATTCCATTTTGGATGGCTCTAATGATTACAGAGTGTTTTCTTTTAATAAGTCAGTCTGCCTTTACAGCTTCTGCCTATTTTTCCTAGTTTCCCGATGTTCTTAGAATATCAAATGTCAATGGTGAAAGGGATCTTGGAACTTAAAATGTCAAAGGAAGTGGAAGGCACTTTGGAACATTTGAATGTCAAAGGTGGAAGAAACCTTAGAACATCGAATGTAGGAGGAACTTTAAAGTATTAAATGTCAAAGGAGGTAGAAAGAACCTTAGAACGCTAAGTAGAACAAGTCTTAACCTCTTTTCCATTTCATGACCTTCAAATATTTGAAGAGAACCATATTAGTCCTATCAAGTCTTTTCTTTTCCAAACTAAACATTTCATTTCCTTTGACTAGACCATAAATGAAATGGTTTCCAAACCTCCTACCAATCCTGGTATTCCTTTTCAGGAAATGGTATAGTATGTCAATATCTTTTCTAGTATACGGTGCCTGAAACTAAACAGTGTTCTAGATGTGGTATAAACCAGGGCAGAGTTCTCTTCCCCAAAATAGCACTGTGTATGATAATGGAGCTTAGTGTTAGGGGCTGCCAAGCCACACAGTTGACTCATATTGAACTTTTGGTCTACAAAAAAATAAGGATTTTTCACATAAATGTGAGCCATCCAGTATTAGTCATCTCTCCTGTAGGAAGGAGCTCTCCACATTCCCTTCCATATCAAACACCTCCTGTTCACTTAGGTTTCTTTCATTAGGTATCTTCAGAAGTTATCAATTATCACATATAAATCAACTATCATATTAGCCCATCTTCCTCTCCCCCATTTGCTCCTGTTCCCTTACTAATGAACTATAGTATGTTTGCTCTGTTAAATATCCGGACCTTCCAGTCCCTTAATCTATTCAACTCTCATGAACAACTTCTCCACTCCATCATAGCTATACTCAGGATGGCCACATCTATGGTCTTGCCAATACCCACAGGTGTGTTCCACTTCTAGGACTGAGGTTTTGGAAATACTGTAATCTTTCATTCTATTTCTCTCTATGTTTTTCCCTTCTTACCCATTCTTAATCCTCAGTGTAACTTCCATCCTTCCACCTGCCAGTAATTTCCCAATATCACCTTTGCTCTCTCTCTATTCTCTTCTCTTCCCAATCTTGACCCCTTGAGAAACACACTTGATTTTATACAGTCTTCTACCCTCAAATTCCTTGCTCCTCTGTTTTAGTATTACTTGGATCTTATCAAATCCAAATCTCAGATCGCTCCCACAATTCACCTCCATCATTCTTATTCCTGTTCTGATGAATGGAGTTGTTCTAAGATCCCTTCCATCACTGACATTCAATGATCCTTTATACCTCTGACATTCTATGTCCTAAGGCTCCTTACAACTCTTACCATTCTATTTTGTAAGGTTCTTCTCATGTGACATCCCATGCGATAAAGATACCTGCATCTCTGACAATCTATTTTAGGATTATAGGATCATAGATTGAAACCTAAAAAAGACCCATTCTAGGATTCTGTGGATGTCTGTATCAGGGAGATGATAGTTGCTAAATCTATAAATCTCTAGTCCACTAAGGGGAAATGGATACTGATTCTGTACAGAACTGACCAATTTGGAATAGAATAAGACTTGGAATTGACCCCACTCTATTATAGAGCTTTGAATGCTAGTAGACAGGTGCTTATACTGAATATGGCAGCTGGTAAAATCCCTCTCACCTTGAATGGATATCAATGGCTCAACAGCATAACAAATGGACATGTCCATCCTTCTATCTACTTACTCTAGAACCACAGGGTATGGGCTTGTTCTTCTCTCTACATTAAGATTACTCTGAAGATGTCCTTACCTCCTTCCCACCAAGCCCCCATTCAACTCTGCTGGGTCCTCAATACATAATGATTTTTTAAAGTCCATAACCCTGAAATCTTCATTAATTATGAATTTTGCATAGCAACTGTTGCCATGCAAAGTCTCCTTTGAAAAAGATGCTCAAAGAACCTGAAATCACTGCATCAAATGGACAAGGAATGAGGGGAGCTCAGGAAGACAGAATGGCAACGTATATCATGGGATGGTCTCCCTGAGGGCCCACCAGTGGTTAACACAGCAAAAACCAAAGGATTGAGTTTCTTTACTTTGGGCCAGGAATTCAATCAATTTGGTCTGCATTTCTTAAATATCAGTGAGTGCAAAATCCTATTCTTTGCACTGGAGGTACACCAAGCATAAATAAGACATTGCTTCTGCCCTCGTGGAGCTTAGTCCATAAGGGACCTAAGATTCTCATAAAGATAACTGAAAACATAATAATGTCTTCTAAGTTCAAGAGAGGTACAAGCAAAGTATTGTAGGATTTCCAAGGTAGAAAGATATTACTGACTGGTGAAAGAAAGTAGGGAGGGATTAGTATGGTTCTTTAAAGATCAATTCTTAAAAGAACTATAGTGGACAGATAGAAATTTAGAGACCTGGGACCAGGAAGGCAAAGTCAAGGGAATGCATGGGCCAATGACAATAGAACTATATGGATCTCTCCATAGAAGGTGGACTATTCTTGGGCAATGCACTGAGCCACTAATCAGAAGACTAAAGTCTAGTCCTAATTCATTATGTGACTGAAGGAAAGTCATTTAAATCTAAGCCTCAAGCCACATGCACAAAAATGTTTGTGGCAGCCTTTTTGTAGTGGCAAGAAACTGGAAACTGAATGGATGCCCATCAATTGGAGAATGGCTGAATAAATTATGATATATGAATGTTACAGAATATTATTTTTCTATAAGAAATCATCAGGAAGATTATTTTAGAGAGACCTAGAGAGACTTGCATGAACTGATGCAGTAGAACCAGGAGATCATTGTACACGGCAATATCGATCAATATTATACAACAATCAATTCTGATGAACATAACTTTTTCCAACAATTAGATGATGATTGATGGCAGCTCCAGTGGTCTTGTGATGAAGAGACCATCTACACCCAAAGAAAGGACTATGGGAACTGAATGTGGATCACAATATATAACATTCTCACTCTTTTTGTTGTTGTTTGCTTGCATTGTGTTTTCTTTCTCATTTACTTTCTTTTTTTGATCTGATTTTTCTTGTGCAGCAAGAGAATTGTATAAATTTGTTTATCAACATTGGATTTAGCATATATTTTAACATATTTAACATATAATGTATTGCTTGCCATTTAGGGGAGGGGAGGAGAAAATCTGAAACTCAAGACTATGCAAGGGTCAATATCAAATTATCCATGCGTATGTTTTGAAAATAAAAAGCTTTATTAAAAAAAATCTAAGCCTCAGTTTCCTGAACTGACAAATGGGGATGCTAAGACGTGTTCTGCACCACTCAGAGAATTGTTATGAAGTTTTAATTTTATTTAAAGTGCCTTGAGATCAAGGACTGCTTTATTTATTCAATCCATCAAAAAGCCTTTATTAAGTTTTTATTATGTGCCATGTGCTATGCTAACTATTGGAGATGTAAAAGAAAAAGCAAAAATTGTATTTTTTCTATATAGAATATATATGAACATGTATTCTGAAGAACTAAATACATACAGATACATACATCATAGATGGAGAAGGTACTCAAGGTGGAAAGTTTGGGGTGGAGAAAGAATTAGAAAACATCTCCTATAGAAGGCAGAATTTGATCTGAGTCTTGAAAAAAGAGATTCTAGATGGCTGAAATAGTCACAAGGGAGTTAGGCAAGATAGCAGAGATGGATCATCATCATACCAGCAAGCTAGTGGGTAGGAAGGAGAATAAGTAAAGTGAAAAAGAAAGGGATAGTCCCGATTGGGAAGAATTTTAAATTTCAGAGGACTTTATATCTCCTAGAGACAAGTAATTAGTTACTGAAGTTTATTGATTGAGGGGGTGGGGAGTGATCTGTACTTTAGGTAAGTCCCTTTGGCAAGCAGGTGTGGAGGGGATGGATTGGAGAGGGGAGCAGCTCGAGACAGGGCAACCAATTAGGAAACTATTGCTGTTATCCAGGCAAGAAGAATAAGAGCCTGACTCTCTCAGCAGTACCAGGTGTGAAAATGTTTTGCACCATTAGAGTGGGACAAAAGAAGCATTCTCCTCCTTTCTCTCTGGCCAAAACTCTGGACTTCCTGGTCCATCTTGGTGTAAGGTAGGGCCACTACAGACTAAAAGGACTTCTGCAAAAACCTAATGATTTGGTTTTGGGGGTATAAAGACAGTCGTTTAGCAGGGCCTTATTTCTTTATTCTGAGGTAACAAAAAAACCCTTTTTGTCCTTTGATACTAATAAAATGGGGAAGAAAATCCTCCTTAGTTCACTTTTGTCTCCATGTTGGTATCAAGTTAATTTGATTGGACAATATTGATTAAGCACCTACTACAGAAAAAGTACCATGCAGGCCCTCGAGATGTAAAGACACAAGCAAAGCAACCCCTGATTCCAAGACTCCTGTTCAAGGGCAGCGGAGTGGCTCAGTAGATAGAACACCAGCCCTGAAGTCAGGAGGACCTGAGTGCGAATCTGATCTCAGACACTTAATACTTCCTAGCTGTGTGACCCTGGGCAAGTCACTTAACCCCAATTGTCTCAGGGAAAAAAAGACCCCTGTTTGTCCAGTCAGGATATGACATGGAGACATAAAGAAGGGGAGAGCTCTATCATTTCTCTACCTCAGGGTAAGTAGGAGCTGAGCCTAGAAGGAAACCAATGCTTCTGAGCTGAGGAAAAGACTAGGAAAGGCATGCCAGACATAGGATATATTTTGTGCTCGGAAGCAGGAAAAGATGGGCTCGATTCAGGGAACTGATTTAGGTGAAATGAAGAGTTAATGCAAGAGAATAGTTTGAAATAAGACTGGAAAAGTAGGTGAGGATCAATTTTGGACAGCCCTTAAATGCCGGGTTAAAGAGTTTATGTTTAATCTTCTAGGCAATAGGAAGCCACTGGAGATTAGTGAACAGATACCAATATTTGGGAAGCAAAATAGAGAACAGATCGAGAACGCTAGGTCCCCATTAGCGTGAAGTGGGATGCATTATTCAAATCCTCAGTGCACATTTTCTTTGGACTGGAACCAATGACCATATTTTTACATACATGAGATTCACACTAATTGAAACCTAACTGTAGAAGCAAGTGATTAGCAGGTAATGAAGTGGTTGTGAGGTCTACAAAAGAGTGGATGAGGATCTGAACTAGGATAATGGTTGGGTAGAGGGCACAGATGGGAAAGAGGTTGTGGAAGTTGAATCTAAAAAGTTTTTCAACTCATTGGGAGATGGGAGAAGGGGAGTCAAGAGTCAAGGATGACTGAGATTATGAAACCAAGTGACTGGGAAGATGGGAGCGCCATCAACAGAAATAGGCAAGTTTGGCAGAAGAGCAGATAACGTAAGATAGTGAGTTCCAACCTGCATATGTTGAGTTCAAGGTGTCAATAGGATATGCAGAAAGAGATATTAGGAAATAATTGATGGTGCATGAATAGACGTCAGGGGAGAGAGTAGGGCTGGATGTGCACATTTAGGAGTCATTTGTGTAAAAATTATATTTTGATGCTTGGAAGCTAATGAGATGACTGAGAGAAATTAGAGATTAGATTTGGATATGATATGGATATGATTATAGATATGATTAGATTAGAGATATGGATGGATTATGATATGGATAGAGATTAGAACAGGTAGGAAATGGATGATATTCTAGCAAAGGATTCTAAGAAGTAGCCAGATAAACAGAAGAACCAGAAGAAGTATCGCAGAAGCCAAGGGAAAATAAAGTGTTCAGGAGAAGATAGTGGTCAGCAAGGTCAGGAGCTGCTGAGAGCTTGAGGAAACTAGGATGGAGATTAAGCCATCAGATTTAGCAGTTGAGAGATTATTGGTTACCTTGAACAGAACAGTTTTCTGTCCTTATCTCTGTGCTTCTTCAATTGCCATCCCCCATGTCTAGAATATATATATATATACATATATATATATTTACATCTTTCTCAAAATGTCTCTCTTCCTTTGAGATGCAGCTTAAATGCCATTTTCTGCACGAAACCTTTGATCCCAACTGCTGGTAAGCTTCTTTCCAAACTATCCTATGTTTAACTACCATGTGTCTATTTTTGTGCACACTTGTGTGTTAAAGCTATTAAAGCTTAAAACCGCACAAAGACTTTTGAGACATTATGTAGGTTATATGTATGGGTATAGATGTAAGGATGTATATTCATGTGTGCAAATGCATGTGTTTATTAACTTTCTATCTATACTATCTATTTTTAACATTAATTCAGTCCATTAGAATGGGTTAAGAAGTAGCTCATTAAAATATAAGTTTATTATAAGATTGCAAGCTCCTGGAGGTTAAAGACTTATTTACCTCCTACTGAATGCAGTGACTGACACACAGTAGGTGCTTAATAAGTGTTTTTGATGGATTGTGAGCAGAGATTGTTTAATTCTTTGTATTTATATCCTCAACATTTACTACAGTTCCTGGCTTGTAGGAAGCCTTAATAAATATTTCCTGATTGATTGCTGAAGTGGTGAGATCAGCAGCTAGATTGCAAGGGATTGGGGGATGGGAGGTGAGAAGGTGAAGGCAGTGAACATAGACAATTTTTTCTAGGAGTTTGGCACACAGGGTGATAGCTTGAGGATTTGGCAGGGTCAAGTGAAGGTTTTTAAAGGATGGAGCAGACTGAGCGTGTTTGTAGGCAGCAGTAGATAAGGAAAAATTGAGTATAGGAGAAAGGAAGGAGGGGAGGGAGGGAGAGAAGGGGGAGAGAGAATAATTGATGGGATTGGTTTCTGGAGGAAACAGTAGGGGATGAGATCAAGGTCTCATTCAGTTAGAAGGGTTAACCTTGACAAGGAAAATGGCCACCCCTTCCTCAGAGATGGGAGTAAAGGAAGAGAGATTAGATTAAGATGCAGAGAGCTTTTAATTTATGAAGCAGGGGATAGTGGGAAGCTCACTACAAATGGCCTCTAATTTCTTGATCAGGTAGAAGCTTGGGGTGCTCTGCTGAGAGGGAGAGGCAAGAGGACAGTGACAGATGCTTAAGAAGAGAAGAAAAATAGGATTTGACCCCTGCATGGAATGGAACAAATTGACAAGAAAGAGTACAAGTTTTCCCCAATGCAATAATGAGGCCCCATATACATGTATAACCATAAAAAAGAATGAATCAAAACATTATTTTAAATCTGTCACGCAATAATGAGGGCCCAGTTGAGATCTGATAATGAATTTGCAGTGAGACTTGTCATAGTGATGTCCCTTTAGTCAGCTCTGGAGCATGAGCAAAAAAGTCCATGGGTGAGGGGAGATGTCCAGGCTGGAAAATTATTGAAGTAAAAAGTGGAGAAACAAGGGAGAAAACACACAGGTCCAAATTTTGGCTGATCTGACATGAAGGAAGGAAGGAAGGAAGGAAGGAAGGAAGGAAGGAAGGAAGGAA
>JAJPUD010000964.1:493463-504554 GCA_023553655.1 Myrmecobius fasciatus
GAAGGAAGGAAGGAAGGAAGGAAGGAAGGAAGGAAGGAAGGAAGGAAGGAGGAAAAGAAGGAGGAAAAGAAGGAAGGAGGGAAGGAGAGAAGGAAAAAGGGAGGGAGAGAAGGAAGAAGGGAGAGAAGAAAAAAGGGAAGGAGGAAAGGAAGGAGGGAGGGAGAGAAGGAAGGAGGGAGGGAAGAAAGGAGGGAAGTAGTGAAGGAAGGAAGGAGGGAAGGAAGGAAGAAAGGAAGGAAGGAAGAAAAGGAGGGAGGGAGGGAGGGAGGAAAGAAAAAAAGAGAAAAATGTCCTGGTAGTTATGAAATATGATGAAATGGTAGGCCAAGATGCTCAAGAAGACTTTGAGACATCTATGTTGTTGATGGGTCCAGGATCTCAATGATACATTTCTTCCATGATGCACACCAACTCTTGTCCATGTCCTCTCATAAGCTCTCCCCAGGGGCCCATCCACCATGCTAGGAGGACTTCTTCTAAAGCCCTTGACATTGTGTGGATCTCATAAAACATTCAGATTGTTCACTTCTTATTCCTCATTCTTCCCACTTAGCCAGCTTTCTATCACGTATCTCTCCCTTGATGTCCTTTATGCACTTTTCCTATGTAAGTCTTCCTTGGCAATATGTCACAGTCCATTATGGACCTTTCCATTGTTCTTTGGGTGGCCCTCAACTCGAATTCATTGAACACTGTAGTAATCTGCACTTGGAACACACAGAATATTGTTCAAACGATTGGTCTTTGTTTCAAGGTCATCAAAAGCACTGTGCATTTCCATGAGATAATTCAGCCTGCTCTCCTCCTGGTGAATTCTGGGCCCTACTTCTGGCCATGAGGGAAAGAAGGGTGGGGAGATGAGTCATGAATTAGTGGGTAGTGATAGTGATAAAAAGAAAGAAAAAGGACTTCAATAAAGCAAACATAAAAATACTCAGAAGAAAATAAAAAGAAATCCAAAAGGGGATTCAAATAAACAGGGCAATTTTGTTCTTGCCTTATTAAATTTAATATACACTTAAAAAAATCAGACCATGGAACAAGTTCATAGCTTCATGTATTTTAAAAATTCTTCTTTGCATATTGAAATATTTGTACTTGTTGAGGATTGTTAAGGTCATAATAAAAAAGAAAAATTTAAAACATTAATTCTGGTCCCCAGCTCACTGTTTATCCACATATCTGTATAGGACCTGTTTGCTCCAATGCTTTTGTTGAGAGTCTCCAGAGATAAACAAGGATTTAAAAAAAAAACCCACACAACTGTTAGTTATAAAGCACCAGCTTGTGTGGAAATGGCTCTATTTTTGGAATATTTGCTTCAAATATTGTCCTTAGCACCCTTATGTACTGCGTTCATCCATTAGAATGTAAGGTCCTTGTAGACAGGGACTGGCTCCTTAGTGCTCAGCATGACGCCTGACACATAGTAAACACTTAAGAAATGCATTAATCTAATTTTAATATACAAATGTAGATAATTAGAGTTTAATCAGTACACTTAAAAAGATTAATGTGGATGCTCCCTCCATCAGTACAAATAGCAACTCCTCCACATCTTAATAGATTATCTTTATGAATTACTGTAAATGAAAAAATTCATCACCCATGTGGCGGCAGAGAGAGGAAGGCACTATATTTTCCCTTCTTGACATGAGCTTTGCCATTTTAGAATAAGCCTCCATTTCAGCATAAATAGGCAGTTGTGTCTGACTCATGAGTTTTGTCCTCTTTTATTCCAGATCTTAGGCAAGGCCAACCCCAAAACAGATTTTGCCCTGACTTGGACCCCTGAGGTCAATGCCCAGTAGTGGTTTAGGAAATCTCTGTCCCCAATTGCCTCAGCCAAAAAGGAAATCTCTGTCCCCTCCTCTGAAACACAAGATGTCCCCAAAGCCTGATTGGTTGTGAACCTAGCATGACTGTCTTTTCTGGACACAACTAAATGTGGGAAATGTCTATAGTTCTTTTTTTCTGTGGATGCATGTATTTTTTTTTTATCTCTGAGATATCAGCCATTGGCACCTAAAGTACACAGACACCTTGGTCCTGACTTACTTTAACTAGCAGCACTACTACCCAGGGATAGCAATGGGAATTGCAGGCATAGTAGGAACTAAATGGGGTGAAAGGCTCTTGCAAATTTTGCACAGCTCTTTTATTGTATTTTTTATTTATTATTTTTATTATTACTTTTTATTACAGCTTTTTTATTTTTAAAACATCTGCATACATAATGTTCAATATTCACCCTTGGAAAACTTTGTGTTCCAAAATTTTTCCCTCCCTTCCCCCCAGACAGCAATTGTTCTATACATATTTCCACAATCATCGTGCTGCAGAAGGAAAATCAGATCATAAAAGGAAAAAAATCCAAAAAAAGTAAAAATGCTATGTTACGATCCACACTCAGTGCCCAAAGTCCTCTGTTTGGATGCAGATGCAATGGTCACAAGACCATTGGAACTGGACTGAATCACCTCGTTGTTGAAAAGAGCCATGTCCATCAGAACTGATCATGGTATAAATCTTACTGTTGCTGTGTACAATGTTTGCACAGCTCTTTTAAAGGACTACAAATATCACAAAGGATCGACTTCATTCCATCCTTTGTTCTAATTATCACAGATTTCAGTCATCATATTATGGTTCAGTTCAACTACTATTTATTAAATACCTATGAGTTTTCTATTCTAAAGATGTCCTAATTTCCAAATCCAAGGACCCCTTTCTGCCAGTCATCTCCTTAATCCTCGGAGGATCTGCTACTATTCTTAACCTGCCCCAAGTCCCTCACACTGAATACACTCTTCCCTTGACTTTCAGAGACAATACACTTGACTGATTCAAAGATTGAGCCAGTCAGCCCTCCTCATCCTCTTTTCATGGATATTTCCATGGGAAATATTTTCTCTTTGTGTGTTTCTCTATCTCTGTTTGTCTCTGTTTCTATCTCTTTCTCCCTCTCTTTGTCTCTCCACTTCCATCTCTCCTCCCTTCCCCTCTCTATCTCTCCTTTTCTCTTCTATTCCCTTCTTTTCTCATTCCTTCTCTTTTGTTCTCTTCTCTCTCCTCTTCCCTTCTCCTTCTCCCTTAGCATCTCATTCACTGCCACAGCTTAATTCAAAATCTTAATGCAAATGATCCCTAAATCCAAACCTCCATCCCTGATCTATCTTTTGAGCTTGGGTCACATTTTCTTTTTTTAAGAACTTTTTTATTGATAACTTTAGTTTTATTTATTTTAAATGTCCCCCTGGATAATTCCCTCTTTACCTTCCCTGAGGACCACCTCATAGAACAGAAAATATTCAGATGCCAGCAGGTCTGAAACCCAAGTCATTCTCTTCTCCCACAATGTCTTCCTTCTGCCTTCCCTCTCTGTCTGTGGCTCAGCCATTCACCTTGCCTCCTGTGTTTGAGACTTTGGCATTATTCTTGAAACTTCACTTTCCCTCAGTTTCCATATCCAAGTCAGTTACTGAGTCCTGACATCTGGACTGACTCTACTCCCACTGAACCAGCCCTAATAATCATTTGCTTGAATGACCACAGTTGCCTTGTAACAGGTCCCCCCTTTACTCTCTCTCCGAGCCAGTTCATCCTGAATAATCACTCTCAAAAAGTAGATTTGATCACGCCACTCTCTGTTGCCTGTCAAGTAAAGTTCATACTCCCTAGCCTGCTGTTTAAGGCTTTGCAGGATTTGGTCCTGTCATTCCTTCCAGCTTCATCTCTCCTTACTTCCTTCTATAGATCACTCTTTAGCTAAACCAGAGAAAGATCTCTAACATGGCCATTGTTTCTCTGCTTTTGTGCCTTTAATAATATTTCCTCCATCCTGAATGTTGAGAGAGAGAGCATAGGCTTGAAGAAGACCTGAGTTTGGGGCGGTGAGGTGGTGCAGTGGACAGCACCAGTCCTGAAGTCAGGAGGACTTGAGTTTGAATCTGATCTCAGACACTTAACGCTTTGTAGCTGTGTGACCCTGGGCAAGTCACTTAATCCCAATTACCTGAGTTCAAATGTGGACTCGGACATTTCCTAGCTGGACAAGTCCCTTAACCCTGTTTGCCTCAGTTTCCTCATGTGTAAAATGAGCTAGAGAAGAAAATGGCAAATCATTCCATTGAGTCAGACATGACTCAACAACAACAGCAACATCCAAATATTCTCTTTTCTCCTTAGGAGAAATTCTACTTTAGTCCTATCTCTCCTTTAAATATAAACCCAAATACTACCATTTCCATGAAGCCAGATGGTACAGTGGTTAGAACATTGGGCCTGGAGTCAGCATAAATCTGAGTTCAAATGTAGATTCAGACACTTCCTAGCTGTGTAACTGAACAAATCACTTCATCTCTCTCTGCCTCAACTGCTAAATGGGAATCATATTAACATTTGCTTCCCAGGTTATTGTGAGGATCAAATAAGATAATATTTGCCAATATTCACACAGTGTCTGATTCATAGCAGGTACTCTGTAAATCTCAGATATTATTTTTTATTATCATTCATCCCTTTTCCCTTAGCAAATGCTGACTTTCTTTTTTCAGACCTCATAATGCACTTTGTTAGCAATTATCTAATGCATTTGTCCTGAATTGCAATTGCATCTGATCTCTCTGTCTGGAAGCTCTGGGCAGGGGGCCTCTTTTCTAAATTTTTTAGAAGTGGTGGTCTGAATCCACCCCAGTGCTTTGTATTCAGTAGGAGCTCAATCAATGCCTAGTGGGTGAATGGATGATCAGATTCATAGATAAAAAACTTCTGATTATGGTTTGAGGGACAGAGAGGGAAATGAAGAGATAAGAGAACAAAAGGTTGTGGGGTGAGGGAGAGTAGGATAATAAAAAAGAGAGGATGGATGCTAGGATACTACAGTGTTGAAATGGAAGAGACCTAGAGATAATTGGGTTCATCTCCCTGTTTTTAACCTATCTTGGAATTGGAACGTGGAACATGGAACATGAAACTTCAGAGCTGGGAGGAGCTTTGGAACATGGAATGTCAGAACCAGGAGGAGTTTTGGAACATGGAATGTCAGAACTGGGAGGAGCTTTTAGAACAAAGGATGTCAGAGTTGGGATGACACTTTGGAACATGGAATGTCAGAGCTGGAAGGGCTTTGGAACATGGAGTGTCAGAGTTTGGAGCTTTTAGAACAAGGGATGTCAGAGCTGGGAGGACACTTTGGAACATGGAATGGCAGAACTCAGAGTTAGGAGGAGCCTTAGAACACAAAATTGTCCGAATTGTATATAACCTTGGAACATAGAATGTCAGAAATGGAAGGGTTTTGGAAATGGAATGTCAAAGCTTGGAGGAGCTTTTAGAACAAGGGATGTCAGAGTTGGGAGGACACTTTGGAACACAGAATGGCAAAATTCAGAGTTAGGAGGAGCCTTAGAACACAAAATTATCCAAATTGTATATAACCTTGGAACATAGAATATCAGAAATGGAAGAGACCTTAGAACACAAAATATTAGACCTAGAAGGGACCTTTGTTGTTGTGCAGTTATGTCTCTTTGTGATCTTATTTGGGGTTTTCTTGGCAAAGACGTTACAATAGTTTTCCATTTCCTTCAACTCATTTGACATATGAGGAAACTAAGACAAACGGGAGTAAGGGACTTGTCCAGAATTATACAGCTAGCAAGTATCTGAGGCTGAATTTGAACTCTGTTCCTCCCCGACTCCTGATCTCGCACTGTATCCACTGCACCACCTAAATGCCCCATGCTAGAAAGGACATTAGAAATTATCTAGTCCTGGGGCAGCTAGGTAGTGTAGTGGATAAAGCACCAGTCCTGTAGTCAGAAGGACCTGAGTTCAAATCTGGTCTCAGACACTTAATACTTCCTAGCTGTGTGATCCTGAGCAAGTCGCTTAACCCCAATTGCCTCAGAAAAAAAAAGAAAGAAAGAAAGAAAAAGAAGAAAAAAGAAAAGGAAAGAAATCATCTAGTCCAATGTCCGTCCCATTGTACAAGTGATATGACTAAGAATCAGGGAGGTGTGAGCTCCTTGGGGACACCCAGTCCGACATCTAGGGGCAGAGATGGAGCAGAATCCAGTCTTCTACTGCCAGGCCACGGCTCTTTCTGCTTGCCTCCTGCTTTCAGAACATAGAACATTCCTGGGAGACACACAGACAAAGGTGTCAGGAGTGTATTTTAGAGTGAGAAGAGGGATGTGAATGTCGAGATGGAGTGGGGAGAGGGAGTTTAATTTATCAGAATGGGAACTGTCCAATGGCATCCAATGCTCAACGGCATGAAACTGGCTATTAAGGGAAAAGGAAAATATTCCACCCCGAGGAAAACAGAAGAGAAATGGGCAGGAGAGTGGAGTGGCGCAGGGGTCTGAAGGATTAGTTAAGACAAGATATAGTCTGAAGATTGAAGAGCAAAAAGTCAAACAAAATGGGAAAATTTTAGGGCTGGCCATTTAAGAAGATCAGAATGAAGCTTGCATGTAGAGTAAATGGTTTCCCTAAGTTTAATTGGAGCACTACTCTGGGAAAAAAAATCTATTTTTAAAAAATCTTAGGATGAAGGTGCATTGGCCTCTGGGGAAAAACGAATGAGTTTTTAGAAAATCCATTGTCAGTGGGAGCCAATTTTTAGAAGTGTGTGAAGGATGGAGGAGTGGATAGAGGGCTGTGAATTAAGGAGGGGAAAAGATTGAGTTAATTGGAACAGGAGGGAGAACCAAATTAGAGCTGGAAGGAACTCTGGATATCAACTTGTCAAGCACAACCCTTCCCCCACCACCACAACCTTGGACAGAATGCCAGACTGAACCGGAGAGGGGAAATGACATCCAAATATTTCTGCTAAATTAAAAATCCCAGGCTGGTTTCTGGGGAAAAGCAAATGTGTTTTCAGAAACTCTATATGATGAGCCCCTGGCAAAGACGGCACTGGAACCCAAGTCTCCTGCCTCCCAATGCCATGTTCCTTCTGACTCTCATTCACAGTGATGAGCAATATCTGATTTCCTCTTTCTCTACAAGGGCCAGTGGGAAGGACACTGGCTTTAGAATCAGAAAATGATAGGATCGTAGGTGATGGATTCAGAGATGGAAAAGACCTTCAGGGTCATTGAGTTCAACCCCATCATTTTACAGGTGGGGAAACTGAGGCAAACAGGGATAAATGACTTGCCCAGTCATGCAGCTAGTGTCCGATTCCAACTCAGCTCTTCCTGACTCCAAGGATTCTGTGAATTCTACCATGCTCACAGTTTGCCACTTCTAAGCTCCATCACCCAGACAATTTGCTGAAATCTATTTTTTTAATCAATAAAACAAGCAAAAATGGAACTTTTATGACCTCTCCTGTAGGGTTTCTACAGTCTCCAAATACTACAGTCATTATTCTTGTGTTTGCACATGCTCTAAACAAACTCATTTCTCCAGATCTGCCCCTTGATCTCTCAAGATACCATATCACCCAGTGTTTCCACAATTGGGTTTAATGCCATTTTTCACACTTGGACACACCCTTTCTAACTCTTATCTGCTCCAGTAGCATTTCCTCTATGATCCAGCACTTAGTGTGGCGTCTCGCACATAGAAGGTGCTTAATAAAGGCTGATTGATGGATGGCGCTTTCCAACTCTGTCAGCCTTCCCCACTATGAGTTCCTATACCACTTCTCACATCTGTCTTATAATGCCTATAATATTTTATGTTAGGCCCTGGAGACAATGACCAAAGCAAAGCTGTCCCTGCCCTCAGAGAGCTTATGTTCTTCTGAATATAGAACAGAGAACTTACTTGAAAATAATCTGAGGGTAGTGGATATCCTGCCATCTAGGGGAGGGGTGGGGAGTTGGGGGAAAATTTGTAACGGAAAGCTATGTAAGGGTTATTGTTGAAGAATTACCCACACATATGTTATGCAAATAAAATAAAAAAAAGAAAATTAAAAAAAAGAAAATAATCTGAGGAGGAAGACAGTAGTTATAGCTTTAGTCATGACTTTATCAATGAAAAAATTAGTATTTATAATGTCTACTATATGCTAGGTGGGGCAGTGGGGACTACTAACCTAATCCAGAGAGACCCAAGTTCAAATGTGACCTCAGATATTATCTGTGTGACTCTGGACAAGTCATTCCATCCTATTTGCCTCAGTTTCCTCATCTGTAAAATGAGCTGGAAAAGGAAATAGTAAATCACACCAGTTATCTGTGTCAAGGAAACTCCAAATAGAGTCACGAAATGCTGGACACAACTGAAATGCCCCAAAAATGAATGTGCTGGCGATTGTACTACTTAGATAAGGACAAAGTATGAGGCAAGCTCTCCCTCTGCTACCAGATGGTGAGTGGGCCTAGACTACAAGGCACAGATTCTAATTCATCCCTTGTTTATCTTCGGTTCTATCCCCTCCTCAGTCTCAAGCCAGTCCAGGTTCTCTATGTAGCAATGGAAAGAACACCTCCACATAGGAGGACATGGGTTGAAGTACCAGTTCAATCAATCAAATATTTATCAATGAGTGCAGGGACCTCTGCTCGGTTCTGGGGGGACAAATACACAGAATGAAAGAATCCCCACTAGCAAGGTGTTTGTGTTCTAAGGCCGGGAAACAAGTACGCATAAAAGAACGCCCAAGCTAAATGTAAAGGGAATAAATACAATTATATACCAAGTAGTTAAATACAAGGTAGCTTGAGAAGGGCAGAGCTAGCAGCTGAGGGGATCAGCAAAGACTTAATAAAGAAGGTGGTTCCTGATTGCTTCTCCCAGGAAAGGAGGAACTGACTCTGAGGTGAAGGTGAGGAGGAAGTCCACTTCAAGGGTGTGGGATAAGCCATGGATATCATGGCACCTCAACAAAGAGAGCTTTAAAAGCTAAAAAGCCAATTGTGTATTTTATCCTAGATGCAATGGGAACCACTGGTCAAGCAAGAAAGTGACACAATCAGATCTGTATCTCAGGAATATTACCTGGGCTAGTTCTGCTGCTTACTGGCTGGACATCTTGGGCAAGAAGCCTTTCTAAAAATAAGATTTTATTTTTTTCCAATTACATGTAAAGACAGATTCCAACTTTTTTGAAATATTGAGTTCCCAGTTTTCTCCTTCCCTCCTTTCTTGCCCCCTCCCTGAGACTGTGAGCAATTTGATTTAGATTATATATGTGCAATCATGTAAAACAAATTTCTATATTAGTCATGTTGTGAAAGAAGAAATAGACCAAAAGAAAAAACACACACACAAAAGTGAAAATAGTATGCTTCAATCTGCACTCGGACTCTATCAGTTCTTTCTCTGGGAGTGGATAGCATTTTCCATCACGAGTCCTTTGGAATTGTCTTGGATCATTATATTGCTGAGAATAATCGTCATTCACAATTGATCGATGTCCAATGTTGCCGTTACTGTGTACAATGTTCTTTCTGCTCACTTCTCTTTGCATCAGTTTATGTAAGACTTCCCAGGTTTTTTGAAATCCACCCACACATCCCTTCTTATATCACAATAATATTCCATTACATTCATTACCACAACTTGTTTGGACATTCCCCAATTGATGGACCTCCCTTCAATTTTCAGTTCTTGGGAAAGAGGCATTGAGGTGGAATAATGAGGAGAGTTCTATCTTCACACTATGTTCTGGAGTCAGGAAGTCCTGAATTCAAATTCAGCTGGGGGACTGAACAAAAAGGGGATAATAGCAGCACATAGAGCAGTTGTGAGAATTGTCAAGGAGACGCCCAGTTTTCCAGAGCTAAGGCCCCACAGGCAAACTGTTCTTGAACTTGGCGTAACAACAATTCTTTGCACTCACCTTCCATTCTCTGGCAAAATCACATCATTATTGTGTTGCTTTGATCAGCCCCAGGAGTTCTCTGAGCTCGAACAAACCAGACAAGTGCCCATGTTCTGGTCATGAAGCCCTGTTATGGATCACACTTATCACATAGTTGATGTTATCCATCACGGTCAGGGATTCTACTCATTGTGCAGCCATTGGTATAAGTATTGAGCTCTCCCGCTCTGCCTTGGATCTCCCACTAGGGGTAGGGTCCCAGAACATGTGTCTAGATCCCCTCCTTGCTTACAAGCTGGTTCCCTCACTTTTAAATTAAACTTCTGTTTAATTCCTGCCTCTAGTCTGCTCTGTTAGGTTCCAGTCACAGGTTAGAAGCTGATTCCATCTGGTTGACAGGATAAAATGGGATATTTATAAAGTGCAATATAAATACTAATTGTTGTTGTTGTTGTTATACCTGCCTCCCCAGTGGGCTGCCATTTCTTCAACTGTAGAATGAGAGAGTCAGATCAGATGTTAGCTAAAGTCCCTTACAGTTCCAACATTATACAGGGAGTTCCAAAAGTCAGTCAATAAGCATTCATTAAGCTGCTGCTATGTGTCAAGCACTATGCTGAGCATTAGAGATACAAAAAAAGGCAAAAGACAGTGTCTTTGAGGAACTCACAGTCTAATGAGGAAGGCAACATATAAGCATTCATGTATGAACAAGAGGAGCTTAAAAATTTTTAAATATATATTTATATTTATTTATTATATACATGTATTTTATTTTAATGCATATACAATATAGTACGATATATTTTTATATATTTATATAAATTATTCATTATTTATATTTATAGTATATGTTTAATCTTATTTTATTTTTATATTTATAGCCAAGATAAATTGAAAATAATCAACAGGACAAAGGCAGAATTGAGAGGAATAGGAAAAGACTTCCTATGGAAATTGCTTGGGATACCCTGGATATGTTTTAAGATCCTGTTAAGTTCTAACTTGTTTAAGGTTTCAGGTTCCTTCCAACTCTGACATTCCATGTTCTAAGCTTACTTCTTTGATATTCTGTATTTTGATGTTCTATTTCCCAATACTGTGTATTCTGAGGTCTTTCCAACTTTGACATTCTATGTTCTAGGCTTCTTCCAGCTCTGATATTCTATGCCCTGACATTCTATTTCCCAAGAGTCTGGGTTCTGAGGTCCTCCCAGCTCTGATTTTCCATGTTCTAAGCTTTGCAATTGTGTATTCTGATGTTCTATTTCCCAATACTGTGTGTTCTGAGGTCCTCCCAA
>JAJPUD010000964.1:504564-524616 GCA_023553655.1 Myrmecobius fasciatus
TACCTCCAGTTCTAATATTCTATGTCCTGACATTCTATTTCCCAATAGTCTGTGTTCTACCCAGCTCTGACATTTTATGTTCTAGGCTCCTTCCAGCTTCCTATCCTATCATTCTAGAATAGAACAGTAAATGTTGTTGAAAGAGCGGATGTCTTGAGAGGTGAGTCAGGGCATAAATCTTTGACAGGCTGGTAGTGCCCGACATCACAGTTCCCCTTCCCCCTGCCTCCTGCCCAGCCCCACTCTATCTTTATTACTTTGTCAGCCGCTTTTGAGCATAATACTTATATTTTATAGTTCTGAGCCACAATATTATTCAATTTGCTTTATAGGTCTAGTTTGATCAATCTGCCCCACAAGCCCCACACCTTGGTAATTGAAATGCATTGCTCAGCAACCAGGGAATTTCAGCATTGGGATCAGCCTTCATTTCCTTCTGTGATACCCTGTCACTGCCATGAAACCAAATTAGGCCAAGAGGCAGCCCAGTGCTGAGGAGGCAGTCACCGTTCACGCAAGATCAAAGGATTTTTTGCTAGGCTGAGAGATGAATATCTAGTCCGGCTGACTCATTTTTACAAATGGGGAAACTGAGGTTCAGAGAAGTGAAATCCCCAAGCTCATACACACAGCACCAAAGCTAGCTTTTAAACCCAGTTCTCTGATGGCAAATCCCATGGGCTTGGCTGTCTACCCTTCTGGCTTTCTTGTCCTTACCTAATGGGATGTAAACAGAGCTGGCCTGTGCCCAAACTGCTTAAGTTACTCTTCTCAGTCTTGTCTTGCTTCCTCCTCCTACAGAGACACCCTCTCCTGCCTCTACTCAAGGAGCTCAATTTGCTATCACTCTTCTCAGCCCTCCTCTCTCCCTCCTGGCTCCATTCCTTGATTCTCCCCATCCATAACCTAAACTTCAGGATCTTGCAGAAGCAGAAGCAAAGGAGTTAAACTTTTTTTTTTTAAGAGTGGAAAAAAGGAATTTTAAGTGCTCTTAAAGTGGCTGGATAGTAATGAATCAGCATGGTCCTGTTGAAAAAGAGCCTGTGAATTTTTAAAGATGCCTTGGGGCACCACGTTTGACAGTCTGTCTATCCCTGCTTGCCTCTCAGAAACATCTTCCAAATTTATAAACTGCATCTGACTCTCTCTCTAGATGAAATTCAAACTCCTTAGCTTAGCATCTGAGCCCCCTTCCCTCCCCCCATCCTCATCTCAAATCTTCTATGAGACACAATTCAAATCCATTCAGCTTAACACTTATTAAACTCCTACTATATACAGCCTTGTATGTTAAGAGCTGGGGATGCTGTCAAAAATGAAAAAAAAGTATGCTCTCAAAAAGGGTTGGAGGATATACAAACTGCACACAGATCATAATAATAGTGAGCATTTCTATAGCACATTAAAGTATGTAAAGCGCTTTCCATATATGATCTCATTTGTTCCTCATAAAGAGCTTGTGTGGTAGGTGCAATTTTTTTCCTTTATTAAAGCTTTTTATTTTTCAAAACATATTTGTGGATAATTCTTCAACAATAACTCTTGCAAAACCTCATGTTCCAATTTTTTTCTCTTTCCCCCACCTACTCCCTCAATGGCAAGTAGTCCAATATATGTTAAACATGGTAGAAATATGTTAAATCCAATATATGCATTCATATTTATACAATTATCATGCTGCACAAGAAAAATCAAATCAAAAAGGAAAAAAATTGAGAAAGAAAATAAAGTGAAAGCAATCAAAAAAAGAGTGAAAATAATTTATCATATATTTTAACATATTTAACATGTATTGACTATCTGCCATCTAAAGGTGGGGGTGAGAGTAAGGAGGGGAAACATTTGGAACAAAAAAAATTTGCAAAAGTCAATGTAGAAAAATCACTCTTATGTTCTGTAAATAAAAAGCTTTAAAAAAAAAGTGAAAATGTGTTGTGAACCACATAGTTCCCACAGGCCTCTCTCTGGATGTAGATGGTTCTCTTCCTCACAAGACCATTGGAACTGATCTGAATCATCTCACTGTTGAAGAGAGCCACATCCATCAGAATTGAGGTAGGTGTAATTTTTATTGTCATTGTTGTTGTTTCCAGTAGTGTCTGGCTTTGTGACCCCACTTGGTTTTTTGTTGGGTTTTTTTTTTTTCTGGTTTGCCATTTCCTTCTCCAGATCACTTTACAGATAAGGAAACTGAGGCATACAGGGTTAAGTGATTTGCCCAGGGTCACACAGCTAGTAAGTATTGGAGGCTGGATTTGAACTCAGGAAGATGAATCTTCCTAATTACAGTCTCACTGCACAATGGTGCCACCTAGTTGCTCAGTTATTACTTTTCTTTTTTGAATTTCAATAGTATTTTATTTTTCCAATTATATGTAAAGACAGTCTTCAACTGTCTTCAATTTGCAAATTGTAAATTTTGTAATTTGTACATCTTTGTACAAATTTGTAAAATTTTGAATTCCAATTTTTTTTTGCCCTCCCTCCCTTACCACTGCCCTCCCCAAGACAGTAAGCAGTCTGATACAGGTTACAGATGTACAATCATTTTAATTTTAATTTCCATATTTGTCATGTTGTGAAAGAAAAACCAGAACAAAAGGGGAAAACCACAAGAAAAAAAAAAGCAAACAAACAAACAAACAAAAAGGTGGAAATAGTATGTATGCTTCAATTCGCCTTTAGTCTCCATAATTCTCTCTGGAGAGGAATGGGATTTTCCATCCCAAGTCTATCAGAATTGTCTTGGATCACTGTCTTGCTGAGAAGAGCTAAATCTAGCATAGTTGATTATTACATAATCTTGCTATTACTGTGTGGACAATGTTCTTGCCCAAGTATTTCTTAAAACAACTTTAATACCTCTTTGGGGACCCAGTCATTCAATCAATTCAGATTTTCATTATCTATGTAACTCTCTTCATCTTGTCTGGAAGAAGATCATAAGAAACATTTGTCAAAATCCTTTCTAAAATCTAGGTAAAATATATTGAGAGCCTTCTCCAATCTCCCAGTACAGGAGCCCTGATGAAAAAGGAAATGAAATTGATCTGGCTTGACATGTCCTTGATGTATCCCTGCTGATTCTTTGTGCTCACCACTTCCTTCTCTAAATGTTCACTAACCATCCCTTTAATAATACATCATAGAATTTCCCAGGAATCAAAGTTAAGCTCATTGGTCTATAGTTTTCAGGGTCTGTTCCCTTCTTAAGGAAAAAAGTACCCTAGAGCATTTGTCTCCTATATAGTCCTATGGCAGCTCTGTGATTCTCCATAAACTTTTTTCCCCTGAGGCAACTGAAGTTAAGTGACTTGGCCAGGGTCACACAGCCAGGAAGTATTAAGTATCTGAGTCAGATTTGAATACAGGTCCTCCTGACTTCAGGGCTGGTGCTCTATCCACTGCACCAACTAGCTGCCCCTTCTCCATAAACTTTCAAAGACCACTGGTAGCTGTTTAGCAGTCACATTTATATTAGTCTTTTCATTATCTTAGGATGTAGCTTCTCTGGCTCTGGTAATTTGAACTCATCAAGGGAAGATTAAATAGGCTCCTTCTGCTCATTAGATATTTTTTGCTTGGTCCTTTGCAGTCTAAAGGTCTCTTTAGCAAAAAAACAAAAGCCAGAAACTTTTTTCCCCCGGAGGCAATTGGGGTTAAGTGACTTGCCCAGGGTCACACACCTAGGAAGTGTAAGTGTCTGAGATCACATTTGAACTCAAGTCCTCCTGACTTCAGGGCTGGTGCTCTATCCACTGTGCCACCCAGCTGCCCCTGCCATTTTTCTCAAGCTCATTTTATAGATGAGGAAACTGAGGCAAACAGGGATAAGTGACTTCCCCAGAGTCATACAACTATTCATTGGAGTACCTAGCTCCTGGTATTAAAGAAAACAAGAGAGAGAGAATGATTGGTGGGGTAGACTCAAGGATATGGCAGGAGGAATAGAACTGAGGACTTAAGTGTTTAACCTTGATAAGGAAAACTAATTTGTAAGAGTAAAGAAAGGGAAGATAGCTAAAGATAGAAAGTTCTGAGAAGTAGAAAAGCAGAAAGGAGAGAGTTCACGTGCTTTCTGGCAGAAAACAAGGCCATTGGCAGAGAAAAGGGGTAACAAGGCTTGGCATAAGGTAGCCCCTTTTATAGTTTGGAGGATGGGTCAATATTGGAGGAGAAAGACTTCCATGTGGGATAGGTTGGCAGGGATATCGAGGCGGAGATTTCCTATAGACCATCAGAGATGTGACACAGGAGCTAACAGGCTTGGGAGATACCCCAAAGGAGGGTGGTACAGTAGACAGAGCCTGGGCATGAAATCAGAAAGACCTGAGTTCAAATCCAACCTTGGACACTTAGCTGAGGGACCCTCAGCAAGTCATTTAACCACTTTGTCTTAGTTTCTTCAACTGTAAAAATAAGATAATAAGAGCACCCACCTGTCAAGGTTGTTGTGGGGATCGAATGAGATGTCTGTAAAAAGCACTTAGCAAAGGCAAGTAGTAAGTCCTACATAAATGTTCCCTTTATCCGAAAATGGATGATAACTCATATGTGCCAAATGTAAGTGTACCACTGGCAATATGAGAGTAAAATAAAGGAGGTGTGGTGATGGGGCAGGACCCTTTGATTTGGAATCAAATTTGAGTCCCAAGTCTGCCACTTAATACCTGGGTGACCTTAGAGAGCTCACTTCCTATTTCTGGCTCTTCCTTTACTCATCTGTAAAGCAGGAATAACAATCTTTGTAATACCGACACATTACATGGCTCTCATGAAGGAAAAAAAAAGTATTTGTAGGTCTTCAAGTCCTAAGTAAAAATGGAAGCTATTTTTATGATTATTTCCATTCACATCCTCCAGTCTAAGTTCACTGCTAAGCCCCTATTAATAGCTGATTATTTTAATATCCTTGATAAGCTAATATACAGATCAATCAAAATACAGTTGATTCCGGCACTGTACTTACTGTATAATTACCCTTGATAATCTCTGATGTGGCTGCCTCTGATTATGGCGCTGTGACAGGCGCTGACTGATTTCGGGGATGGTTCTGCTCCATGGCGTGATATAACGAGTTGTAATTGACTCGGTGCATGCCTAATGCTGATTGTGGAAGTCTCAGGCTGGAAACCCAGAATCGGTTTGATGGTGAGAATGGGACCCATCAAACTCTAAGCAAGATCTTTTTTCTATATTTGTTCCTCATGAAATTTCATAGTGATTACCTAGCTATTTTTTTTCTTTCTTTTTGAAAGCTGAGCCTTCTTTTGAGAACAACACAATTGGCTCTCAGTGACTTGGAAGCTGAGCCGGGTTAGTGACTAGTCCCAGTCCCAGCCTCAGAAACCCCTTGGAAGTTGTGTTTGTTCTCCATTTATGCTGTATGTTCTTATAGAAGTATATGTGGAATCGCTCCCAAACACAGTATTTGCTGACAATAGTAGGTGCTTAATAAATGCTTCATATGTGTATTTCCATATCAGTCTTTGTATATCTATCATCTACCTGCATATCCATTTATCTACTTATCCAATCTATTCCCTCTATCATCTTTCATCCATCCATGTCTCTTTTTATATCTATCCATCCCATTCTATCATCTCTCTCTGTTGATATCTATCTATCCACCTCTTTTCTCCTCTCCTCTATCTTCTATCTGCCTCTCTCCCTCCTTCCCCCTTCTCTCTTCTTGTCTCTCTCTCTCCTGTTTCCGTCTCTCTCTCCACTTTGTTACTCTGTCTGTTTTTCTCTGTGTGTCTCTTGTCCCTCTCTTTGGGACAGGGATGGGACTCAGAAAAGTGAAGTAATTTGTCCAGGGTCACACAGCTAAAAAATGTTGGGTTTGAGATATGAAAAGGCAATGTCTCTTGACTCAGTCTGGTGACCTTTCCCCATATCTCCCAACCCAACAGTACCCGATTGCATCAAATTTGTATGAGTCAGCAAAGTTATAAGTTAGTTAGACTATGTGCAAATGTAAAGCCTGGATTCTTCTTTGCCTGGGTCCTGCTCTTCCCATTTCTGGCTCCTTCCCCTTCCTCGCCCATGATGATGAACAGATCTGGGCAAAGAGTTTAGATTTCAGCCACCTATGGAGACTGGGAACCAGTGTTTCAGACTATGTTCTTTCATCTCCCTACAATGCTAAGGCTTTGTTTGCACAACTCAATGGTTAGCGCAAGGAGCCAGTTGGACAAAGGTCAGTGGTTCAATCTCCAGGTACTTGTTTTTCACCCCTGGTCCCAGCCGGTAGTCACCATTCCTCCCAGGTGAAAAGCGTGTGAACAACTCACATTTAGCCAGTACCCAAGGGACAGTGGGAGCACAAAAGGGAGGGGTAGGAGCCCTAGATTTCAGTCCTAGGCCCACAAAGATATTCTGTATCACCTGAGGCAAGTAACATCCTCTGAGACTCAGTATCCCACCAACCTAAACTGTGGTGATTGAACAGTAATCTCCAAGATCCTTTCTGCCTTTTAAATCCTCTGGTTCCGGAATCTCTGATCTTAAGAATCTACTTCCACATATTCAGACCCAGCTCAGCCCTTTTACTCATCTAATGGAAGGACTGAACCAGAACCTGCAGAACCTACTCTTTGTTTCAAAGAGTAGACCCCTATCAGGAACATTCTCTTGGCCTTAACCACTTAATCCAAACCAGTGCCCTTCAAGTCTATAATGGGAGGAGTTACCTTCGGCATTCTGGACTGCTTCTATGTGAATGACTTAGGCTCAAAGGCCACGGGAGCCAGAGAGGATCTTAAACATCAATCAGTGCAGCTCTCCCAGTCAGCTGAAGCCCAAGAAGTTGAGCAGATGGATGCAAGAGGTACAATAAGGGCCAGAGTTATCGTTGGGGTTTTTAGAATCCTGAGTAACATCACAAATCCCAGGGTTGGAAGGGAGAGCCGTTGGAGACCACTCTTAGGTGGACAGCACGGTGTAGGGTAAATCACACTGGAGCAGCATCCACTATCACCTTTGCTGGTGATTTAACCTTCCTAGAAAATGAGGAGGCTGCATTCCACAACCCCCAAAGTCCCTTCCAGCCCTGTCTCTCATGTAAGAGGCAAAACGGACTGTCCGTTTGTAGGAAGTCCCTGTGCATTTTGGGCATCAGACCTTTACACAGTAAGTTCTCTGGCTTTGGCAGTGGCCCTTCCTGGCATTCTGCTGACTCTAGAATTTTTCATCAGGCCTCAGATGCTTTCTCACCCTGCCCCCACCTTGTACCCCCTTCATCTGATTGGTGAGTTCCTCTTGGAACCATCATTTTGAGGAAGTGCCCGATCCAGCCATGCTCATTCTGTTCCCCTCCTAGCGGGTTCTTCACTATATCTTCATGTGAATCTCTTTGATCCTTCCCACTTTTTAGTTACCTCTTAAGTGTTTAAGTTTCTCAGTTCACTTCCAGTTGCCTCTTCCCACCGACTGAAGAGCACTGAACTCTTTCGAAAGCCTCCCTTTTATAGAGGGCTCATAAATTTCCAGGTAACTCCATTTTTCACAGGGAGCTTGGCCTGGCTTTAATATCCCAAGGGGCATTATGCCCTTATCCCAACTACACCCTTTTTTCCAGCTTCTTTCCTGGTTTGTAGTCTTCCCTCATTATAAATTCCCTGAGGGCTGGGCCTGTATTTTTATTTGTATCCCAGTACTTAGCATGGTACCTGGAACTTAGCAGGCATTTAATAAAATGAGTTGAAAATGTTGTTTTCCTTCCTTCCTCAGATGGAGGCCCAGACAATTCCAAGGACCCAAGACACTATTCCCCTCCACAGAGAGAACTGAAAACCTCCAAGTACAGACTGAAGCATACTTTTTGCACTCTATTTTTCTTGTATTTTTTTCCAACACAGTCAATATGGAAATATCTTGTATGACTCTGCATATATAATTGCCATCAAACTGTCTTCTGAAGGGGGGGCCGATCCCAAAGTTCCTCCCTCTTTCACAATCCTCTCGTCCGTCAGAATGAGCTCCTCCAAGTAAGGGAGGCTGGTCCCTTTCCCTCTCCGATACTCTACTACCATGGTTAAAACAGCTGGGCCCAATAAGAAATAACACCAGGAAACACGGGCTTTAGCAAAAATGTTTAATCTCTCCTTGATGCGTTTTATTTACAAGTACTAAATCTGAAGAACATTAAAATAGGAAATAGCGGGATATTTACACAATCCAAGGGCACGGGGAGCTATGGGCCCCACAACTTCCAACGTGGAGCGACTGAGCAACATTTATCGGAACCACTGATCAGACCATTAAAACCATCTGTCTTCTCTCCATTTGAAATGTGGACGACGACATTAAGGGACAGCTAATTGTGCGCTTCATCTTAAAAATATAAATCTCTCTCTAAATATATCTATCCTATCTGGTGAGGCCAGATTTGAGCCGCTAATTCCAAGACTGGGGGGGGGTTGGAGAGTGGGGAGGGGGAAACAGTCAGGAGGGTTTCCTCCAAGAGGCTGAGTGATAAAGAACATGGAGATGATGTAAATTTGGTTATCTTGGGAGGGAAAGTGGGGACCGAGAAGACAGTCCCATTGATTCTGTGGAACTTGGAGCTCAGAGAGGCAGTGCCATGCTGTTTTTCCTGGTAGTGGTACACGTGGGTGCACATGGATGTGTGTCCCAGGAGGATTAAGGACTAAAAATGCCAGTTACCATTCCCCAAAGGAACTAACTTTTGGGTCCAACTCACAACCATGGTCTTGCCTTCCACTAAAATCTCCCCTCTGATGTCTCCCAGTGGCACACAAGTGACCCCAGGGCTCCCAAAGATTAGACCAAGACACGATTTCCTAAGCTGGAGAGTTTTCAGGGGTAAGGGCAGAAAGGCTCCCTGCTGGTTCCAGGGGCAGAGTTCTGGGGCTGAAGCAATTCGTGGAGATTGCCAACTAGGGTGAAAGGAGCTCCCAAACCCCTTTTCTGCCTGCCAAGGCTCCAGGCTGGAGGCACAGGAGCACACAGGAGCCACTGAGTAGTGGCTAATGTGGTAGAGAGCCAATGAGGCTTGGGGAAGGGATGGATCAGTGCTTAGGGGCATGGAGAGGGAAGCATGAGGTAGATTCAGGTCTCCTTAGAGATGGCAGGAAGACCCCAGCCCAATGCCCCCATTCTCTCTGGCAAAGAAACACAGATGACCCTCATGGTATCTCATGCTTCTAAGACCCCCATGGAGCTTTCTTGGAGAGATCCCTGCCTCTGCTGGAGGACAGGAAAAGGCAGTTGTGTTTGCCCGGTGGGAATCTTGCAGTGAGAAGCTGCTGCATCCATTAGATCTCCTTCAAAATATCCTCCCTATCCTCCTCCCCAAAGCTGTTATTAGAAGTAGATGAGCCATGGGGGTCCTTTGCATTCAATTCCTTTCCATCTCCCTCTATTTTATCAAGGAGCAAACTTAAGTCTAGAGAGAAGTTGCCTGGATAGGTCAAGCAGTGAGTTTGTGTCCCAATCTGGACCCAAGATTTCTTGATCCAGTCTGGGCCCTTTCCACTACCCCCTGCAGCTGGAGTTGTTTCTACAATCACCCTTCTGGATTGACTTTAAGACTCACTGGCTGAAAAAAAAAGGAATAAAATCAGCCCAATGCCAGCAAATCTGCCAAGAGTGAAGGGGGATCCTGGTATAACCCAGGTGAATAAGGGGACCCTGGTGCAACCCAAAGTTGAAAAAGTAGTATTCACTACTAGAGCTTGCATTTTCTTACTCCTCCCCTACCAATGGTCCATCCCCCATCTCTTCTTGCACCTGAGGTACAACCAGCAATAGCCCTAAACTTGACTCTTCTGGGAGAGGCAGCAAAAGGAGCTAAGGGTGAATGTGACTGTGTTAGATCTCACTCACTGGTTTTGGCTTATGGGTCAAGGTTCACTTAGAGGCAAGCCTAGTTTGATGTATTTTGGGAGGAGGGGGTGGGAAGAACCAGACCCAGAATTTCATTGGTATAGGGAAATCCTAGTGAAGAAATTCCCTCTCCCAAAGTCCATGGATGGTCTTGGAGAGTTGTGTGAGGCTCTGAGAAGTGATTTGCCCAGGACGACATAGCTGATATGACTTCCTGACTCCCCTACACACACTGCCCCCAACTATAGATTACAGACTTACAAAAAGAAAAGTAGTTTTCCTACTTTTAAGTACATATGGTAATTAGAACCAGGCAAAGGAAGCACTCCGGAGTAGAATCCTTAGGGGACTGGCTTTAATGAATAGATAAGAATGATTTATAATTAGCATTGTCAATCATTTTGTGTAAATGGAAGCTTCTAAAGTGCTTGAGGAGGCTTGAAGCCAATCTCAAGGAGGTTAAACATGCCCCCTGCTCCCCTCCCCCAAATGACTTAAATCCTTTCTAGGCAACACAAAGGGAAGTGTCAGCCCAACTCCGATCAGAATCATTGTTTTTTTTCTGAATGAGTGGGGTCTGGTTTTACGAAGCCTGAGTTCTCCTCACGCACTGGAGTGGCAGCAATGTCTGGGGATGATATGAGCATGGGCCAGTCCAAATGGCATATCGAGGGCAAAGCCATTTTCCTAAACTCTTTGCAAGACTTGATGAGATCATTTAGAATGTGAGACTTCACCTGCCTAGCATTTTCTCTCAGGAGCCTTGTAGAACTGAACTTAATTTTTAGCCCTCAAGAGCAAAGCTGGTTAGCTACAGAAATCCTCTTCCTTATTGATAACAAAGTCTTGGTCCAGAACCTCGGTTTCCAGGGTCTTGCAGGAGGGGAATTGGGGAGCTGGGGGAAGGACAAAAGACCTTAGTTAGAATGTTAGGATTCAGCTCATCATTTGGTCTGACTATCATAATACCACATTCTAACCTTCAACTTGCTTTGAATCCCTAAAGGGTTCAATCAAAGGAAATATATAACTGAGACCTAAGTTAAGCCAATTGGCTTGGGGAAAGTCTTTATCCAAATTCATTAAAAATTGAACAGAACTGGAAACAGTGGTCCCTAAGCATCAATCTCCATCTTGTTTCTGGAGCCTCAGAATTGGTTTCCTCATCTGTCATGTTTCCCAGTAGCTTAATGATGAATAAGGATTTCCTGAATCAAAGATCAACATTGATTCCAAAGTAACTTCTTCCCCAATTTTTTTGGAGGGGGAAGCCCTGATGACTAAAGACCCCCCCATCCATGACTAAATCCAATAGGGGCAGAAAATGGGGAGAAGAACCCTGAGGAGGAAAGGGGGAAATCCAGTGAGCCAAAAAAAAAAAAAAAAAGAACCAAAAATTCTAGTTAGGTCATTAAGGGATTCTCCCTGTAGACCTAAGTCTTCACAAACAATGGAAACCTACTTTTTGGAACTAGCCTCCCAGGGTTGATTCCCATCATCAAGGAACCCAGTCACCTCAGAGAAGCAAGAGTTCTCTCTCCTCTGGGCCTTCCTGAGACCTCTTGGGAAAGCCCAGGCACCACAAGGAGTGGTGACTGCTGGTCCCATCACAGTTAGCTGTCCCTTAAAGTACACAGAAACTTTTAGTACCATTTTAGAAGTAAACTGGAGAAGGTAAATCTACTTTCATCCATTTTTTTCCTTTTACAAGAAGTGACAAATTAATTAAAAATCATAATAATAATAATAATAAAGGTCTAAACAACCTCTAGTATTCAACACTTGCAGTTTTAAAAAGATCAACTCAGACTAAAATCTAGCACGCTCATGCAGTAATTCGCGGGTCCTATGAAGTCCCGGACTTTCTGAGGACTTGGGGTAGCTTTTTCTTCCTCCTTGAAGTTTAAAAAAAAAAAAAAAAACAAAATCACCGCATAATGAGAGGTGTTCAGGCTTCAAAGATTGTTCCGCTTGGTGATAAACTCTTGGAAGTTCCTTCCAGACCATTTGGTATATTTGTTTTGTTTTTGTTTTTGTTTTAATTTTTCTCACTGGTTTAATTTTCTTATTCTATATCTTTTTACTTTTTTCATTTTTTTCCCCTAAATTTTCTTCTTCAGTCAACTATACAGGACCCTCCTGGGGCTGGAGATTTAGGTTGTAACCACATATATATATATTTATATATATATATACACACAATTCTCTGTTTTTGAATTAAAAACTTCATTTGTTCTTACTTGGTCACTGAGGGTATGAACGGATACTGAGCAGTCCCTCGGGGTCACTGGAATGGCCCACTCAGAGGACAGGCCTGGCTCCCAGTGGTCCGAGGCTTGAGGCAGCAGCAATACATATCGTGAACAGCATCATCTTGGCCTGGCTGGGTAACTGAGGGAGCACTCTCTCAGCTGTGGTTCTGGTCTTCACCAGTAAAGCCACTCTATGAGAACCAAACAGGCTTTCTCTTTTCTTTCTTTCCTCTTAAAAAAAAGGCAAAACCAAAACCTCCCCCCCAAATCCCATCTCCACTCTGAGGTTCACCACTTGGTGCTAGATTTCAGACTGGACAGGAACTTAGAAATCACCAGGGGGAGAGGACAAGAGGGGAAGACAGAGGAAAGGAAAGAAGATAAGACAGAGAGACAAACTGCCACTGGTGATTTCCAAGTTCCTGTCCAGTCTGAAATCTAGCACCAAGTGGTGAACCTGAGAGTGGGGGTGGGAGAGAGAGAGAGAGAGAGAGAGAGAGAGAGAGAGAGAGAGAGAGAGAGAGAGAGAGAGAGAGAGAGAGAGAGAGAGAGAGAGAGAAAGAGAAAAAGAGAAATAGAGAGAGAGGGGAGAGGGAGAGAGAGAGAGAGAGAGAGAGAGAGAGAGAGAGAGAGAGAGAGAGAGAGAGAGAGAAGTAAAAACACTCTGAACAGATTGAAGAGTTAGTCTCATGAAGTTTTCGGCCTGCACCAGAAGAGATCAAAGGCTATTTTTGGCCATACTTGGCCTAGATTTGTGGGGAGTTGGTTTAATGACTGGTAGTTGGGTATAATAAATACCTAGACAGTAATGTTCAACCATAGGTCCTGGGGGTCTCATGGGAGATCCCCAAGCACTTCCATAGGCCAACAGATGGCCTCCCATGGTTGAACATAGGAATTATTTGTGGTATAAGTTGCACAGAAAATATGAGTTAAAAATAGACATCCTCCAAGGGACAAGGCCATAAAAGCACTCATTTAGTTGGGGTTTCTGTGAGAGGAAAGAAGAAATTCAAGCACAGTTGGTGGGAATAACCTTGGGGATAATAACCACGGCGGTGGGTGATGGCATTCCTGAGAATGGCGTGCGATGAAGATGATGGTGATGAAGAAGGAAGGTCCAAATGCCATGTTTGCCAGTCTACCTGCTAACCGAATCCACAGGAAACTCATTTTCTCTATTTTTTTCTGTTGATCAGGCCTAGAGAACAGAGCTTGTGGCCGGCTGCTGCTGGGTAAAACTCAAAGATGACAGAAGACTGGGGCCAGACAAAACCGAGTGATTTATTCCCTCTCCCCATTAGTCAGAACATCTCTGCCCCCAAACTTATCTGAAGAGCCTACTGCTGCTGACTCCTTTCTCTTCCAGACCCACTGACAGGCCCAATTCTAACAAGGATCCCCCAGGACTGGGGAAATAGGCAAGTGGACCTGGCTTCGAGCTGCTCCACTCCCTTTTCCACCCAGTGCTAGGAGGCTCCTCAGGAGCCAACGGCTCTGTGACTCAACCAGAAGAAATGAGGATTCTTGTCTGTAGGGTTGTGATTTCATCCTTCGGGGAAGGGAGGTGGAGAATCTTGCCCCTCCTCTATCCAACAGCACAAGTAAGGGATGGGAAAGGGGTTTGCTCTCTTTGCCTCTCCTCATCTCTGATAATGGTGGGAGGGGAAGTTTCACATTTCACCACAACCCAGGACCAAGGTGTTCTGGGGAAGTGGACGGCCCAGAGACGGCAGGCTCTTTCCCAGAAGGAGGTCAGACAAACAGGGAGCTCTAGACATGGCAAAGCCCTCCACTGAATGACTGTCTGGAGCCAGAATATGGACCTATCAGCAGCAGAGACATGAACCCCACACCGAGCCACTTCAAGGGGGATTTTATCCTTTGGACCTTGAAGAAGGTGTACCAGGATTTCAGGAGGTCGCTAATTTAAGAAGCCTGTGGGAAGGGGAACAGGCTGGGACTCGAGATACTGGGAAGGAAGAAAGAAGCAGGGAGTGTGGAAGGACCCAGAAGAAAGTGGGCCACATCTCACCCCTTCCTGTCCCACCTGCCAACTCCCAGCAGCCCTTGAGAATGATATAGGGTAGAATCAAAGCCTCATGTTTCCCCAGAGCCATCTCTAGCAGCTCAGGAGCTGCCCTCTGCCATTCTCCAACTCTGGATTTCTCCTCTAGGTCTGGGGAGCACCTCAGTGCTTTTCTCTCCCATTTGTGCTAAGGGTAGGATGATGCGTGATATGGGACAGAAAACTTGAACCCCTACTGGGCACCCCCTTTTTTCCTGTGCTGCCTGGGGCTCTGACAACCACTTTAAAGGTTTCCCCTCTCATTTTTGGGGGTAGGAGGGAGAGAAGCCAATTTCATGTCTTATATAAAACCTTTCTTGTTAAATTTTTTTCCTTTCTATTTGTGGATTTGTAAAAGGAAAATTTTGATGTTCTGTAAGCTGTGCAAATAGAGCAGGTAAATGAGAAAGACTAGGAAGGGGAAGGGGAGGGATCGGATCCAGGGGGGACAGATGAGAGAGTAGAAGAAAACAGTCAGTCACATTTGGAGGAATTAAAATCTGAAACCTCCATGGAAAGGGGGGCGGGGAACAGAGGGGAGGATCCCAGATGCCCACCCTCTCCCCTGGCATCGTCCCCCACAGGGAGCACCATTCCCACTGTGCCAGCCTTCAGTGAGCAGTGGAGGCGTGCATGGCCGCTGCCTCCTTGCCAAGTGACTGTAGCCTCCTTCTCTGCCTCCCACCATGTGCTGCTGCCTGGAAAGGTCCTTCTCCCTCTCTCTCTCTCTCTCTCTCTCTCTCGCTTTCTCTCTCTCCAGGCAGTCGGGCGGGTGAGTGGGTTTTGTCATTCTCCCTTCTTCGGCAGATCAAGTGTTGGCGTTTTCCTTGGCTTGGCGGTGCTGGCTAGCTCAGGGAGGGGCTCTGGTGAATGCAGCGTGGTCCCCCCACGTTCTCCCCAGCATGGCTGGAGGTGGGGGACAGACACCGCTGCCCCCGTTGCTGGCCTCTCTCTCTGTCTTTTTCTCTCTGGTTCTCAGAGTCTGCCACTAGGAAAAAGTCACCAAGGGCCCTCCTAGACTTTTCAGCTACTCAGGGCCATAGTGTCTATCACCTGCTCCAGCTTACTCCGAAGCCGCTGCTTTCGTGCCTGTTCATCCTTCTCCAAAGCAGCCAAGATCTGGGGACAAACAAGAAGGAGAAGATAATGAGTGGAGAGCCTGCAGAAATCAGGGAGCTACCTGAAAAAAGTCCTGGGGAGGGAACCTTGGGTCGCAGGATGGGGTGGTCCGCAATCCTGGCACCAAACAGGGCAAATGGTCCTCCTTTCTGCACTCTGCTGGGAACAGCCTCCACTTTTAAAACAGTCTAAACCCGGTCTGGCAAAGAGTTCAGAAAAATGATTTTGTCCACAACGATCTCATCTGGACCATCTCTGGCTCACAAAGGTCCTTCCACATCACCAAATACTGACATTCCCAGACCCATAAGACTAATTTTATATGCCCAAACCTACAAAAAGCCCCATCTTAAAATAATCACCAACTAATCAGAAAGCCCTGTCCTAGAGATCAGGTGTCAGATTTGCCTCTGCAAAACTCCACAATTCAGGGAAATGAGATTAAATTATAACTGGGGAAACATTTAACAGCAATAATAACAATAATAAAAATACAATGTAACATGGATAATATTAACTTGTGGTTTTCTAAGTCAATACACCACCTGTAAGGATCAGTTTCTATTTTGAGACAACTGATACATGCTATAACGGATGTCAGTTCTAATTTCTGTGGTCCATCCTTTGAGGTCTCATCACACATTGTATAATTAATGATAGTGCCAAGCTACAAACTCTGAGTAATCGGTGTTTCCTAGCTGATACCCCCACCTATGAGAAAGCCCCATCAACCCCTGAGAAGGCTTCATCCCATATGGTTTCTAGTCACAGAGTCTTAAAGACAAGATAAAGTAGTCGAGAAAGCTCTAGATCTGGAATCAGAGAGCCTGAGATGTTCATTCCCTGAGTCTCAATCAATAAGAAGACCAGCAACGGTCCTATCTATGGTTCAAGCCTTTGCCACTTAATAGCTTTGTGACCATGGGCAAATGAACCTCTGCTCCCCTAAATTGGAGGAACTGGACTAGATGACCCATAAAGTCCCCTCTAGATCCAATGAGACATAGTAGATGAAGAGCTGGCTTTGTAGTCAGGAAGACTGGCTCCAAGTGTCTCCTGTGACAAAGTGGCTATGTGATCTCAGCAAAGCACTTAACCTTTCAATCACCTGAGCAATTCTCTTAGATCATAATTTGGGAAGGAGATAGTCTACTGGTAGAGGTAGTTTCTTATTAACAGAATTCCTTATACCAACGGAAGCATTTGTCTTCATGATACTATATATCCCAACTCCCTCCATAAGCTACAACTAATAATCTCCCATTTATATAACCTCAATCAATGGAAAAATAGAATGCTTCATTTACTGGAGGAAGCATGAGACCCCCAATTAGATGACTGCAAATATATCTTAAGTCCCCCAACTGCTTAACTGTTAAGGTCAGGAGCTGCAAATACCTCTGAAGCCAAAAATCTGATCTTCTTTTTCTCCTGAGAGCCACAAGCAAAACTTAGCACCCAAGGAAAGCATGCATCAAACTTAGGATGAACAATCGGAGCAAAGAAACTTGTAAGGTTGGAAGAAAAGCCATCAAAGTTCATCCAAGTATTGGAAAATCAGATCCACAGGGAGTTTAAGGACTGAAGGAGTTGAGGCCCCCAGAGGAGAGAAGGCTATGTTCTGAAGAAGGCCATTTAAAAGTCACATCTAGGCAAGAGGAGCTTGAAATGCAGTTAAAAGGATTCAACTAAAAAATAAAGGAACCTTGACTACAATATACACAATGGAGACCAGGAGATAAAGACAGCATTGAGTCAACAGAACTGGGTCAGATACAATGGACAATTTTGGTATCATATTATTAGTTAAAGCACCCATCCATCCTTCCTGTCTCTTAACCAGCAGTAAATGAAAAGGGGAAAGTGATGAAGAGTCTCTATCACACCATTAGGAAATTTTGTTTAACTGTTTTCTAGGAATGTTTTTGGAGGGAGTGGGGTAGGGAGTTTGGGCATTGGCTGAGAAAGTGCCTGTTGTGTCCAAAAAAACAAACAAACAGCAGATCAATTTTTAAAAAGTCTTTGTGAAAAGGTAGAATTTCTTGCCATAAGAGCAACTTGTGAGTGAATCAGAAAGGGGAGGCACAGACATTCACAGCAGAAAGGGGTTGTTTGGAGGCTGAGAAAGGAGCAAGAAGGAACTTCTGATAATCATCCCGGCTAATTCTCTCATTGCACAGATGGAAACACTGAGGCCCAGAGATGACAAATGACCCTAGGTCACAGAAGCCCTAGGATCTGAACTCAGCTGCCAAAAGCCCAAATTCAGCTTTTCCATTCAATTGGCTGTAGCACATAAAGAAAGAGGTGGGAAGATCTTCTGAGAACAGCAGATGCCATTCTGTCCCTACTTCAGATCATCACCACCACTCAAATCAAGTGGGTTAGTGCCTACTCTTGTATTTAACAGTTGAGGAGGGTCCAAAACAGTGAAATAATTAATTTGAGGTCACACTGCTAAAGGACAGGACCAAGCCTCAAACTAAGGTTCTCCAACTAGTAAAATTTCCATTGCAAATTGATCACTTCCCATCCCAACTAGTCTTGGGCTCTGGGCTGCTCCATGTCCCTGCCTGCTGTCTTACCCTCCCAGGGATGCTCCATCTCAAGGCTGCTCTCTGAATTGAAGGCTGAAACTTAGCCCCAGTTAAACTCACTCTCTAGAGTGCTGCCTTTCCTCCTTGGGCAACCTTCACTCTCCCAACCCCCATTTTCCAGTACTTCTTCAAGATTTATCTTCTCCTTTTAGAATGTAAGCTCTTTGAGAATAGGAACTGTCTTTTTTGGATAACTCCTTAGATTAGCAGTTCTTGAAACACAGTATGTGCTTAATAAATGTCCTATCAATCATTGATCTCTATCCTCTATCTCTTCTACCCAGTTTTCCTATCTACCTATCTCTTCTACGATCGATCTTTTCTGTCTTTTCTTCTATCATTGATATCTTCTATTTTTCTATCATCCATCTTCCCTCTTCTATCATCTATCTCCATCTCTTTGTCTAACTTGTCTACCTATCTGTAGTCATCATTGATCTTTTCTAATATTTCTCTCTCTTCTATCAAACTCTTCTGTCTCTTCTCTCCATCTTTCCTATCTACCTACCCATCTCTTCTATGACCTCTTGTCTCTTTTTTATCACTGACCTTTTGTTTTTCTTTTATCAGCTACTTCTAACTCTTATTGTATGTATTCTAACTTTTCCATCAATCCATGTAATTATATATCTACTTATTTAAATGTTCTTCTTTCTAACTATCTATGCTAAGAGTGGGGGAAATAGCTCTTCTTCTCAAGGGGGCTTACATTCTAAGAATATCTACTATAGATTCCACAGGAGACTGGAAAAAATGAGAGATCCCTGAGGGATAAAATTCTCAGAAGAAATTTCATGGAGGAGGTATGTGTAAGTTAGCTGGTTACTTACTATTAGAGCAAGAAGGGTTTCTAGAAGGCATCTAGTACACTCCCCTCATTTAACAAAGGAAGGAAATTGAGGCTTGAAATAAAAAGGGACTTGCCCATGGCTCTGCCATCAAGTTGTTGCCAGAACATCTGAGCCAACAGAGGAATAAGACAACAGCATTGAGTCTTTCCCAATACATAAAGGAGAAATGTGGAATTCCTATGTAGTTGGCCAAGTCCCTGGGATATGGGACCATGATTTTGGAGGGGGAAAGGGCTAAAGAAGTTGTCTAATTCTATAAGATTATACAGGCAGTGAAGGGGCAGAGTCAGAATTTGAATCTAGGCCCTCTGGCTACCCATCCAGTGTCCTTTATGTTTCAGTGTGCTGATGCCAGGGGCCTTAGAAAATGCTTCCCTGAGTGTGCCCCAGCGTCAGGTATTTCTGGTTGAATAATAAGTTCCTTGAAAAATTCCCATCTGCCTTGGCACACTCTTTCACAATTAGCTGGCGAGGCACCCCCTTGGTCTCCGCTCCTCGAGTCAATAGGATGAACCATTTCATCGGGTGTGTAATTGGAAATCAATTGCTAGCTAATGAAGGGGTTGGCAGGGAAATAGGGGATCTCAGACTATGCCTTCCACAAAGGGAATCTCTCACTGCTCCATGGGTTGGGCATTGCTGCTCTGTGGCAAGGAGGGCTGAGGCCATGGGCTCATCTGGAAGTAAAATGGAACCAGGGAAAGGTTTGAATCCCAGCTGGGGTGACATTGGGGAGATCTCAACTATAAAATGAGCTGTTTGACTAAGCCATGTTAGGTCCCCTCCAGCTTTAAATCCTGTGACTCTACAAAGTTAGCCCATCTGCCCAGCTCTTCCCTACCCCAGCTCCAGCTGCCTGGGGATTTTTGATGTCTGAACCCTTCCACTACCCCCCCACCTTTGTAAAAGCTGGGCTAAGCCAGTGGGAGCCTAAACAAGGAGGACAAAGCCCCATCCAACTCAACCAACAGTCCTGCTTTGTGGTTCTGAGGGACTCTGAGGGTTGGGGTGAGAGGGCACTGCTAGCCAGGATCACAAAGTTAGAGCTGAAATGCCTTTTCTAGCTCTAAATCCAAATAACTCTGACACTGTATTACACAGAAACCAAAACCTCTGATTTCTCCCTGTCTTCAAAGTTCTCCTCAATCTGGACTCAATGTACCCTGATCCTTTATTGTCCCAATGGCATCTCCCCTTCTCTGCAAGGCACACTGGAGCACTCACTAATCTCCCACTCACACACCAGCCCCATTTTTATCTCTGGGCCTTCCTCTCCCCTGACATGTACCCTCCATTCTCTCAAGCAAATTCAG
>JAJPUD010000965.1:0-20255 GCA_023553655.1 Myrmecobius fasciatus
GATGCTTCCCTCCTAATCTTGTCTGCATTTGTTTTGTTTGTACAGAAACTTTTTAACTTAATATAGTCAAAATTATCCATCTGGTGTTCAATTAGGAGTTCCAAGTCTTCTTTGGACATAAATTTGTTCCACCTCCACAGGTCTGAGAGATAATACGTTCCTCTAACTTGCTTACAAAGTCCCTCTTTATATCTAGATCATGAACCCATTTAGATCTTATCTTGGTATGTGGTGTTAGGTATGGGTCAAGCTCTAATTTCTTCCACACTAGTTTCCAATTTTCCCAGCAGTTTTTGCCAAATAGAGAGTATTTATCCCAAAAGCTGTGTTCTTTGGGTTTATCGAACACTAGATTGTTAAGGTTAATGCCTAGGTTGTCCTGATAACCTATCCTGTGCCACTGATCCACTGCTCTATTTCTTATCCAGTACCAAACGGTTTTGATGACCGCTGCTTTATAATATAGTTTTAGATCTGGTACAGCAAGGCCACCTTCATCTGCCTTTTTTTTCATTAATCCCCTTGAAATCCTTGACCTTTTGTTCTTCCAAATGAACTTTGCTACTATTTTTTCTAGATCTGTAAAATAATTTCTTGGGAGTTTGATTGGTATGGCACTAAATAAGTACATTAGTTTGGGTAGTATTGTCATTTTTATTATGTTCGCTCTGCCTACCCATGAGCACTTAATATTTTTCCAATTGATTAGGTCTGATTTTATTTGTGTGGAAAGTGTTTTGTAATTTAGTTCGTATAGTTTCTGACTTTTCCTTGGCAGATAGATTCCCAAATATTTTATCCTATCATCTGCTATTTGGAATGGAATTTCTTTTTGTATCTCCTGCTGCTGAACTTTGTTGGTAATATATAAAAATGCTGATGATTTATGTGGATTAATTTTGAATCCTGCAACTTTGCCAAAGTTGTGAATTGTTTCTAGTAGTTTTTTAGTTGAGTCTCTAGGGTTCTCTAAGTATACCATCATGTCATCTGCAAAGAGTGATAATTTGGTTTCTTCATTACCTACTCTGATTCCTTTTATCTCTTTTTCTTCTCTTATTGCTAAAGCTAACATTTCTAATACAATATTAAATAGTAATGGTGACAGTGGGCAGCCTTGTTTCACTCCTGATCTTATTGGGAATGGTTTTAGTTTGTCTCCATTACATATGATGCTTGCTGATGGTTTTAAATAGATGCTACTGATCATTTTAAGGAAAAGCCCATTTATTCCTATACTCTCTAGTATTTTTAATAGGAAAGGGTGTTGGATTTTGTCAAAGGCTTTTTCTGCATCTATTGAGATAATCATATGGTTTTTGTTAATTTGGTTATTAATATAATTAATTATGCTGATAGTTTTCCTAATATTGAACCAGCCCTGCATCCCTGGTATAAATCCTACTTGGTCATAGTGTACTATCCTGGGGATGACTTTCTGTAATCTCATTGCTAAAATCTTATTTAAAATTTTTGCATCAATATTCATTAGGGAAATTGGTCTATAGTTTTCTTTCTCTGTTTTTACCCTACCTGGTTTAGCTATCAGCACCATATCGGTCTCATAGAAAGATTCTGGCAGTATATCTTCTGTCCCTAATTTCTCAAATAGTTTGTGTAGTATTGGAATTAATTGGTCTTTGAATGTTTGGTAGAATTCACATGTAAATCCATCTGGCCCTGGAGATTTTTTCTTAGGGAGTTGGTTAATGGCTTGTTCTATTTCTTTTTCTAATATGGGACTATTTAAATAATTTATATCCTCTTCTGTTAACCTCGGCAATCTATATTTTTGTAGATATTCCTCCATTTCATTCAGATTTTCAAACTTACTGCCATAAAGTTGGGCAAAGTAACTCCTAATTATTGCTTTAATTTCCTCTTCATTGGAGGAAAGTTCTCCCTTATCATTCTTGAGACTAACAATTTGATTTTCCTCTTTCCTTTTTCTTATCAAATTAACTAAAGGCTTATCTATTTTGTTAGTTTTTTCATAGAACCAACTCTTAGTTTTATTTATTAACTCAATAGTTTTCTTATTTTCGATTTTATTAATTTCTCCTTTTACTTTTAGAATTTCCAATTTGGTATTTAATTGAGGGTTTTTAATTTGTTCTTTTTCTAGTTTTTTTAATAATAAGCCCAATTCATTGATCTTTTCTTTCTCTATTTTATGCAAGTAAGCATCTAGAGATATAAAATTGCCCCTTAAAACCGCTTTGGCCGAATCCCACAAATTTTGGTATGTTGTCTCCTTATTGTCATTCTCCTGGATGAAATTATTGATTGTGTCTATGATTTGCTCTTTCACCCATTCATTCTTCAGGATTAGATTATTTAACTTCCAATTACCTTTTGGTTTATTTTCTCCTGGCCTTATATTGCATGTGATTTTTATTGCATCATGATCTGAAAAGGATGCATTTACTATTTCTGCCTTTCTGCATTTGATTTTAAGGTTTTTATGCCCTAATACATGGTCAATTTTTGTATAGGTTCCATGGACTGCTGAGAAAAAAGTAAACTCTCCACTGTCTCCATTCAACTTTCTCCATAGATCTATCATACCTAACTTTTCTAACAATTGGTTTATCTCCCTAGTTTCTTTCTTATTTATTTTGTAGTTTGATTTATCTAATTCTGAGAGAGCAAGGTTGAGATCCCCCACTAGTATCGTTTGGCTGTCTATTTCTTCTTGCATCTCTCTTAATTTCTCCCCTAGGAATTTGTGTGCTATTGCACTTGGTGCATATATATTTAGTATAGATATTGCTACATTATCTATGGTACCCTTTAATAAAATATAGTTTCCTTCCTTATCTCTTTTGATTAGATCTATTTTGGCTTTTACTTGATCTGAGATAAGGATTGCTACCCCTGCTTTTTTTTGTTCACCTGAAGCATAATAGGTCCTGCTCCAGCCTTTTACCTTCATCCTATATGTGTCACTATGTTTTAGATGTGTTTCTTGTAGACAACATATTGTGGGATTCTGGTTTTTAATCCAGTCTGATATCCGCTTCCGCTTTATGGGAGAGTTCATCCCATTCACATTCACAGATAGAATAACTAATTCTTTATTTCCTGCCATCTTATTTACCCAAGTTATGTTGTTCCCTTTCCTTTCCCCTTTCTCCCTTCCCCCCTCCTCAGTACTTTGCTTTTGATGACCCCCTCCCCCAAACAATACTCCACCCTTTAGATCCCCTCCCCCTGTTTTTACTCCTTTCCCCTGATTCTTCTATTTTCCCTTCTATTAGTTTGTCCCTTACTTTTCCTCCTTTCCCTCCCACTTCCCTCTAGCAACAGACAAGTTTCTATGTGAAATCAAATGTCTGATATACACTTTTAGAGCCCAACCTGATGAGAGTAAGATTTACACAGTGCTCGTCTCCCTCCCCTCTTTCTCTCAATTATATTAGGTTTTCTTTGCCTCTTCAAGTGATTTTACCTTGTTTTTACCTCCTTTTTTTTTAGATCTTATTTTACCACTTTTTCCCTCTTTTCCCCAGTATGACAACCTTTTCCCCTCTAGTTCTCTTTTTCATATTATCAAAGTAATATTTAGTTAATTATACCCCCAAACTTTGAGTATCCCCCTAGTAAAAATAAAGTTCTCAAGAATCCTTTCCTTTTTACCTTTTTATGCATCTCTTGAGTTCTGTGTTTGGGTGTCGAATTTTTTGTTCAGATCCGGTCTTTTCATTAGAAATAGGTGAAATTCACCTATATCATTGAATGACCATCTTCTTCCCTGGAGGATAATGCTCATTCTAGCTGGATAGGTTATTCTTGGCTGTAATCCAAGTTCCTTTGCCCTTCGGAATATCTGGTTCCATGTCCTTCGATCCTTCAGTGTGGAAGCTGACAGATCCTGACAGATTCTAATTATTGATCCTCGGTATTTGAATTGTTTCTTTCTAGCTGCTAGCAGAATCTGTTCCTTGGTGCTATAGTCCTGAAATTTAGCCACGATATTCCTTGGGGTTTTAATTTTGGGGTCTCTTTCAGGAGGTGATTGGTGAATTCTTGCAATGGTGATTTTGCCCTTTGATTCTACAATCTCAGGGCAGTTTTCTTTCAGGATTTCCTGGAAGATAGTGTTTAGATTCTTTTTTTGATCATGGCTTTCAGGAAGTCCAATAATCCTTAGATTGTCTCTCCTAGATCTATTTTCTAAGTCAGTTGTTTTTCCTAGGAGATATTTCATATTTTCTTCTAATTTTTCATTTTTTTGTTTTTGTTTGACTGATTCTTCAAGTCTTAGTGAGTCATTCACTTGCATTTGTTCAATTCTTATTTTTAAAGTGTTGTTTTCTTCAGTTACCTTTTTAAGTTCCTTTTGTAACTGGCCAATTTGTTCACTGCACTCTTTTTCCACTTCACTAATTTTATTTTTTAATAAATTGGTGTCTTTTTCATATCTCTTTTGCAGAGCATCATATCCTTCTTGCAAGATACTGTATCCTTCTTGCACTGATTTCAATTTATTTTCCCATTTATCCTCCAGCTCTCTTTTGAGGTTCTTTATGCAATCTTCCAGAAAGGCCTTTTGAAATGGGGACCAGTGATGGTCGTTGCTGTTTTTTTCTGGATTTTTGTCTAAAGAAACCTCTGTATCTGAGGTCGTTTCTTTGCCTTGATAAAAGCTGTCTATGGTGAGAGCTCTCTTTTGTTTCTTCATCATTTTTTTTTTAGACAGAGTGGATATCTCTTTAAGGTAGGGGAAAAAAAAAACCTTGGCTGAAGACGCTTTGCCCTGGGGCACTTCGGCGAGTTGACTTAAGGTGCTGGGCCGGTGGGGGCTAGGACTAAGTCCGAATTACTCCTTAAACAAGGCAAGTCTGCCAGAACACCTGTCCCCAATCAGGGCAGAGTGTCCCGAGTGCCTCAGATAAACTCCAGGTGTTTGGAATTTGGAGTTTGGAATTTCTTCCATGATGAGCCGAGCTGAGTCCCACCCTCACTTCCGGCCTGCACAGTTGTCGTCTATTTATCTCTCTGTCCGAGTCCGACTAACCTGATATGAAGTTATCCAGAGAGCAGTGTCCAAATATTTCTGAGTTCGTTGACTTGAAGATCAGTTCAGAGGCTTATTTTATTGTTGATTTGAGAGAAGATCGGAGGCGAGGCAGAAAGTCACCTTTTCACTCCGCCATCTTGGCTCCGCCCCCCACAACAGTCATCTCTTGCTCAGACCCAAACCTGTGTCATGAACTTGCATAAATGGGGTGGGGAGAGGAAGGGAGGAGAAAAGGCAAAAATCAGACAGCTCTAGATCAGACCATTTGGGGAGCACTGAAAGCTTGCAAATCCCCAACTTGTCCCAAAGATTTTGGAATAGCCCAACATAAAATACTGCAAGAAAGTAGTAATAGGACCAGCCCAGACCTTCTATCCAGAAGATCCCAGCCCTATCATCAAATCTCTGGAAGAATGGGCAAACAAAAAAGAATGCCATCACAACTAGCTATCATCGTAGCAGGGAAATGCAAGACCCAAATGTAGAAGAGGACTCCAAAACATCCAACAATATTTCCTAAGAAAAAACACAGCTTGGCCCAAAATTATCCAGAAGTACTTTTAAAAAATGGAGCAAGAGTTAAACATATATATATATACATATATATATATGTATATATGTATAATATTATATATGGAATGAGTGCATGAGGGAAAAAATCGGAAAGAAATGAGAACTATGAAAGAAAGAATCAAAAAGGGAATTAACAATTTGGAATAGGAGGTACAAAATCTTACCCAAGCAATAAACATCCTAAAAATTTGAGTGAATCAAATCAAAGAATCCATGGGACAACAAGAAATAGTAAAATAAAGTAAAAATAGAAGAAAATGTAAGATATCTCATAATCAAAAACAACTAACTTGCAAGACAGATATATGAGAAATATTATTAAGAATTACTAGGCTTTCTGAACATCATGACCAGAAAAAGAACTTAGGTATTACATTTTAAGAAATTTTAAAACTTCCCAGATCACTTAGAATCAGAGGGGAAAGTAGAAGAAAAAGAATTTCCTGAAATTAACTCCTGAAAGAAACCCCCAACTGAAAAATTCCTGGAATATCATAGCCAAAACCCAGAACTCCCAAGTCAAAGAAAGGATACTGTAAGCAACCAGAAAGAAATCATTTAAGTACGAAAAAACCAGAGTCAGGATCATATATAATTTAGTATTCACCATCATAAAGAAGTGGAGAACTTGGAGAATAATTTACTTAGCAAAATTGAGTATAATGCTACAAGGGGTGGGGAAAGTGAATGGACTACTAATAATAAAATGCAGGACTTCTAAACATTCCTTATAGAAAGACCAGAGCTTCAGAGAAACTTTGTAGTAGAAACACAGGAATGAAGAGAAGCATAAAAAGATAAACATATATAAACAATGATAAAGGAATAAATATGGATAAGCTGCTTATATTTAAATATGGGAAGGTGATACTATGTTCCTTTCATCATCAGAATTCATAAAGGGAGTCAATTAGGCAAGTCTTGGGATTGGTTCTGTTACATCTTGATTTTAAGAATGGCGAGAGAAGGGAAGAGGAACATATTGTAAAGGGAATGGAAGGTAGGGAAAAAACTCATATAATGCGGTTGTACAAGGAGGAGGTGGTAGAGGGGTGAGGCTGACACTTGAACTTTACACTCTTATGAACTTGATTAAAAGGAAGAATATACACACATACATACATGTATACATACACCCAGAGAAATATTTTTGACTTATTAGTAAAAATAAGGAGAAAAAGGGAGAAGAGAAGAAAGGAAATTAAAAGGAGATTTATCAAAGGAAGGATTAGTCCTAGGTAAAACAAATTCTAGGAATGTACAAAAATCTTTTTAGCTCTTTTTTGAGATGGCAAAGAATGGGGATCTAAGGGAGGTGGCCATTAATTAGAGAGTGGAGGAACAAGTTATGGTATATAAATATGATAGAATATTGTGCTGAACTTTTATTAACATAATAGCCAACTATGATTCCTTATAAGGCTATTGATGAAACATGCAACCTCTCTCCTGAGGAAGAGGCAAATGGCTCAAGACAAATATTCTTGTCAATATCAAAATTCATTTTGATTGACTATACATGTTTGTAATGGGTTTTGTTTTTCTTGTGTTCTCAATGGACATAAGAAAAGGGTTTAGGGGAGAAAGGTGAACAGGTGGATCTTGGATAATTAAAACAAAAAAAGTTTTAAAGGATGAATAGTATTTATCTAAAACAAAGAGCTACAGTTATGTATAATAGAGATAAATTAAAATCCTTTCCAATAAGATCAGGAGTGAAGCAAGGGTGCTCTTTTTCATCACTTCTATATGACCCATTACTAGACATGCTGACTATAGCAAAAAAAAAAAAAAAACGGAAATAGAAATTAAGATAATAAACACAGGTAAAAAGAATCAAGATGATCACTTTTTGCAAATGGTAGTGTACTAAAAGATCTTTAGATTCAACTAAAGTTAGTTGAAACAATAATTCCAGCAAACATATATATAAAATAAATCTCCATAAATTGTAAGCCTTTCTACATAATACAATGAAACCCAGCAGGAAAAAATAAAAAGAGAAATTCCATTTAAAATAATCACAGAAGGTATAAAATATTTGGGAATCTACTTTCTAAAATATTCATAAGAACTATATAAATACAACTAAAAACCATTGTTTATAGAAAGAAAAACAGACTTATAATTGGAAAAATGTTAATTGCTCCTGGGCAAAATGAGTCAATATAATGAAATTATACAACCAAAATAATTTACTTATTCATTGCCATACTAATAAATGATCAAAGGATTACTTTATAGAACTAAAAAAATAATAATGAAATTCATAGAGAAGCCCCCCAAAAAGGGAAAGAATAAAAAAGTGGGGGGAAAAAGGAGGCTTAGCAATATAAATCTCAAACTGTGATACAAAGCAGTAATTCTCAGAACAGTTTAGTTGTGCTTTAAAAACAAAGCTCAATCAGTAAATCAATTAGGTATACAATATAGAAAAAACAATATATCTGGAAACCTAGAATTAAATAAACACAAAGACTTCAGTGACTGGGATAATGACTCACTATTTGATAAAAATTGTCACGAAAATTTGAGAGCAGCTATGTAAGAAATTAGATTCAGACCACAGTCTCACACTTTATATAAAGATGAGCTCCAAATGTATATGTAATCTAGACATAGGTCATATCACAAACAAATTAGAGAAACAAGAAAAAAATTGTCAACTATATTTATGGATCAAAGAAAAATTCATGGCCAAATGTGGCCAAAAGACCACAGAAGATAAAAAGGATAATCTCAACTATATAAAATCAAAGTTTTCTTGTACCCAAAAAATGCTATAATTAAGAGACAATTTAGCTGGGGAAAAATCTTTGCATCAAATTTTTTTCTGGTAGATGTCTTATTTCTAAGATATCAAGGGAACTTACTCAACTTTAGTGGGAAAAGGACTATTCCCTAATTGATAGATGGTCTAAGGACATGATCAGGCATTTCTCAAGGGAAGAAATTTAATCTGTCTACAACTGTATTTAAAAAAAATTGCTCTTTGAGCAATGCAAATTAAAGCAATGAGGTTATACCCATTAGATTGGCACAATAATGAAAAAAAATGAGATAGTATAAAGGCTGTGGGAAAATAGACATATTGGTGCATTATAATCAGACCTGTGAATTAGTTCAACCTGGCAAAATATTGTATACTAAATGGGAAGCTCTAGTGACAGAATAAACTGGTATATAAAAACATTGAATACTATTGTCCTTTAAGAAATAAGAAAATGGATGATTTCAAAGAGTCGTGGAAAGACTTGCATGAACCCATTCAGTGTGGGTAGTAAGCAGAAGCAAAACAATTTATAGTACCAAAATTATAAAAATGAACAATTTTGAAGACTTTTATAAACTGACAAAGAATGAAATAATCAGAACTAGGAAAACACTTCATACAATAACCAAAAATACAAGCAATTGTGAAAGCTGTATAAACTATGAACAGTGCAATGACCATCTGTGATTCCAGAAGAATGATGATAAAACATACTAACCACCTCCTGACAGAGAATTGACAGACTTAGAATATAAAATACAACATCTAGGTATGTTTGTGTGTATATACATGCATATGTATATGTACATACATCTGTAATTATATAAACATATATTATGTACATATTTTGTATGCATGTATGTATATATGTATACATTTTTTTATTTGTATATGTATGTGTATAAAACCAATGATAGGATTTGTTTTGCTTGACTATACATATTTGTTACAAGAAATTTATTTTGCTTGACTATACATATTTGTTACAAGGAATTTGTTTTGTTTCTCAGTGAGGTAGGGGGTAGAAAGCAGATTTCTGTTAAATAAAAAGTGTAAAAACAGAGAGATGGATAGACCACAGATGTAGAAAGTTGCATATTCTTTCACATGAGATCATGGTATTGTTTTTATTGCTTAACTCTTTTACTTTGTTGCAAGAAATTATCTCACAGAGTGGAGGTAATCATGAAGTGTTTAAAACATAAAAACAAAATATGCCAGCAATTTAATTTAAAAAGTCAATCAAGTCCATCTAAAAGCATTTATTAAGTGCTTACTGCGGAAGAACATAAAGGCTCCTGCCCACAAGGAAAGTTGAGTATCCTTCATTTTTGAAGAGGACCAGTAACAACTGGGGGATGTCTTGATTTTCAAATGAATTGAATTCAAAAGAGGCAGTTCTTCAAAATCTTCAGCCTCACTTTCTCTTCCAGATTCATTGATCCTGAGTGTTAGGATAAAAATCAGTTCTATTGACAATATCTGGGAATGTAATGGATGATTTTGGTGTCTTTGACATCTGGCTTAAGTTCTAAGAACTCCATGGTACCCGCTTCAGTTCCCTTCATGGCTGTTAGAACAAATTGTTCTCATCTGCCTATTCCACTGGAGGATATCTTCATATGGTTGGGGTAAACATTACCCTAACTCACTGACAAGTTTGAGGACTATTGATTACCTTTAGACCACCTTCCAAAATAGTTTATCAGGATGAGGTCCCTGCACATGCTTTAGCTTCTTAGAGTCACAGATGAAAGTGGAGTACCAAGGGAACACCAAAGGTGGATAAATAACCTTGAAAAGGGCATAGTAAGCCCTCACACCAAAGATGCTAGTCCTCCTTGAACCAGTCATACACCCCACAAGGAGAGTATTTACTGAGAGGAGGAAGAGAGACAACATGTAAATAAATAAATATACACAAGATTCACATAGAATAAAAGGAAAGCAGTCTCAGGGGAAGTCTAAAGGGGTTGGGGGTCCAGGAAGACTTTCTGCAGAAGATGACTTCTTGAATAAAACTAGAGAGGTCCCTCGGCCAGTACTATACCCAAAGAAAGGGAAAAGGAAACAGAAGTACAAAAATATTTATAGAAGCTCTTTCTGTGGTGACAAAGAAGGATGATGTGGCAGAGAAGGGGACATCCCAGGTGGTACAAAGCTCAGAAAAGGGGATAGGGGCACAAACAACAGTAAGGTGACTGATGTGCCTATAGAGGTGAGTAAAATGAAGTGAGCAAAAGTTAATAAAAGATGAGAAAACTGGAAAGGTAAAATGAATAAGATGCCAAACAAAAGCCAGGAAACTTCACAATTGATCGTCAAACTATCCTGATAATGAAAATACCCAATAAGTCATTGGAGATGGGCATTTGAACTCAGAAGATTGGGACCTGGCAATCATTGGCTGGGATCACCAAGCAAAATAGTATAGACACGTCTTTTCTAGCCATACTCCTTATCATCTGCTTTTCATTTGCTATCCTGTCTTTTTGGATAAAGGCCACAAATTACTCTCAGCAAATTGCACTATCTCTCTGAACTTTGGTATCTCCATTTATAAGGTGAGAATAACAGTACCTATTTCACAGGACAGTTCTGAAGATCAGATGGGATAATTAGTAAATCAACAAAAAGCACTTACCTTATACCAGGTATAAATTAAAATAGTCTCTGACCCTTTATTGGGGTTGATAAAAATACTGATGAACAAATAATCATTTATTAAGTGCCTACTATGTACCTACTGTGTTAAGCATGGGGAATACAAAAAGAAGCAAAATAGAGTAACTTCACTTGAGGAGTTTATAATCCAATGGATTATACAAAGTATGGTTAGAGTATTTTGGTGGTGGGAGAAGGTACTAGCAAGTGGGACATTGAAAATGTTCTCATGTAGGAGGTGGTATTTATTGTTGTTTATTCTTCATTTTCGAGAAGATCAATAACATTATGAGGATAATGTCTTGATTGAATTTAAGTGAGGCAGAACTGCAAAGTCATCAGCTTCATTCTTCCAGAGCCCTGAAGTCCACTAGTAAGGCAAAAGTCAAGATGATTGGTAATGATTCAGAATGGAGTGGGTCACCAAAAGCATAATATTTCTTCCAGAAGTGGGTAGTGTTTGAACTGAGCTTTGGAAAAAAAAATGAGGGTAGGGGCAGCTAGGTAGAGCAGTAGATAGAGCGCCAGCCCTGAAGTCTGGAGAACCTGAGTTTAAAATCTGGCCTCAGACACTTAACCACTTCCTAGCTGTGTGACCCAAGTCACTTAATCTCAATCGCCTCAGACAAAACAAAACAAAACAAAAAACAAACAAACAAACAAAAAAACAAGGGTTTCTACAGATAGAGATGAGGAGGGAGTGCTTTTCAGAAATAGGCATCAGCCTGTAAATGTATGAAATTAGGAAATGGAATGTAGTAGGTATTTTGTAACATGAATAGAGGACCACAGAAATAACAACTAGTTTTTTTTTGTGTTTGTTTTGCTGAGCAATTGGGGTTAAGTGACTTGACCAGGGTCACATAGCTAGGAAGTGTTAAGTGTCTGAGACCAGATTTGAACTCAGGTCCTCCTGACCCTGAAGCCAGTGCTCTATCTGCTGTACCTCCTAGCTGCCCAACAACTAATTCTTAAATCTTATTTCCTCTTACATCTGAGCACCTCCAACCTCAAGATAATTGACATAAACAAAAATATTCCCTACTTTTTTCTTCATCTATATCTTTCCCACTCCTCAGTCCCATAAACTTCATCTTCCTAGAATCCATGTAGGATCCATCCTAGACCATTTTGCATTTGGAGGGGGAAGAAGTGGGTGCACATTTTGCCTTGGGAGTGGATTGACAGAATCTCAGCAGTGATGCAGGAACAGCTTCTCCATGGTCTTCAAGGCATCCTTTGTCATTATCTTCCCAGAACAGAAAGACCCTAGGGAGTACTGTGGGCTAATCCATCTGATTAGACCAGGCTGTCTATCCATGCTTCATTTAACATATACCCAGCTTTCCTTTCCCCTTGATTGACTGTATTTTGTAAACTAAAAGATTTATGATTTTTAGTTATCTCTTGTCAAAGAATGTAATCCACAGATTCTTTTTATTGTTATTATTTAAGGCCTGTGTCATGCTACCCCATTCTCCAGGCCTGAGTCATCCTAGTTAATGTTCACATTCGGTCATGTTAAATTAACACCAGAGTTAGCAGAACTTAGCAGGAAAAGCACATTTTTGCCACTGGAGTGACTGTAAATCATTTTCTTCCCTATTTCTGGGCTGGAAATCAAGTCAGGCAAAGCTAGAAAAATTACAGGATCAATGGAGACTCTTCTTGTTTCTCAAAAAGCCCATTGCATTAAGCCCAAAATGGCAACAGCCTACTTTTAATCTCCACAACTAAATAATAGTTTACATTTCTGAAACGCATTGTGAGAGGCCGCATGGCATAGCAATGGATAGAAAAATGGCCACAAAGTCAGGTCAAATTCTTCTCTTCTCAATTCTGTGACTTAGCTTCTCAATGCCCCAGATAACCTCAAACTATAATGAACAGAAGAGGGGACAATATGCATTAATAATAGGAATTTCCTCTTTGGGGAAGTCTCTATATAGATAAAATCACAGGTCTATACCTCCTCTGAGCCCAACTCTGAAATAACATTTATATAAAACCTTGGGATTCACAAATCACTTTCCTGAAAACATCCCTATAAAGTAGATATTATGAGTATGTAAGAGTATATAATGTAGTCTTACACACATGTATATTGTATATATGTGTGTATGTATGTTTATAGATATAGATGGATATGGATACATATTCATGTTTAATTGTTGTCTTCTCTAGAGTGAGAGAGGAAGAAAAATAAAATAAAAAGTACACAGCAGAAAACAAAAGAAAATCTAGAAAAAAGCACAGGAAAAAACTAGCTTTGAAAACAATGTATTTGGTTAAGAAGAAAACTATTTGGTTGACAAGAAACAGAACCAAGGTTTTCACTAATTTAATTGACCGGTTCTAATAAACACTTAATTACCCTATGATAATAAAAATGGTCTTATGTGCTGTCATGTGTTTTCTTTATGAAAAAAACATTACTTATGCTTGGTAAGCTCTAGAATTTATTTCTTTTCATGTTGAATAGAAAGGAGAGGAAGGTTCTATGAGGAAAGGGGACTAAAAAAATCCAATAATTCTTATCTACTTCAGTTCATGACTGAAAATACATTCAAATTTGTATATTTCTTTTTTTATTAAAGCTTTTTATTTGCAAAACATATGTATGGGTAATTCTTCAACATTGACCTTTACAAAGCTTTCTGTTACAAATTTCCCCCCCCAGTCCCCACCCCTTCCCTAGATGGCAGGAAGTCCACTACATGTTAATTATGTTAAAATACTTGACAAATCAAATATATATATATACATATTTCCACACTTATCTTGCTGTGCAAGAAAAATCATATCTACAAGAAAAAAAATCTGAGAAAGGAAACATAATGCAAGCAAACATCAATAGAGAGCATAAAAATGTTATGTTGTGGTCCACATTTCATATCTCTCTCTCTCTCTGAATGCATATGGCCTTCTTCGCTGAACAATTGGAACTGGTTTGAAATGTTTCAAATTTGTATATTTCTTTGAACCTCTTTGCTATTCTCCTATTTTTTTGACCTACCCCGAAGCCATTGTTGTCTGTACTGAACCTTCTCTGGGGATAGTAGCATACTTACATGATATTATTCCCTTTACTCCTCTAATGATTTGAAATGATATTTTGACATAATATTTAGTCAGGTTTTGATAGTCCCTCTGCTTTCAGATCTGTCTTCTCTGGGACACTGGGGAATATGAGAAGGACCATCAGTTAAAACTTCTGAAAGCCACACTCTCAGCATAACTGAGTTAACAGATACCACAGGGCACCCATTTTCTTGGATGAGAGACTCTTTCCAAAAGTGAAGTTTTCATCTTTTACAAACCCTAGTTCCTTCAAAGTATTATGCCATACTCCCTCTCATTTATTTTAATTATAAGACACAAATTGCTAGCATATAATAATTTATTTCCAACTTGCATGTGGAACATCAAAATCCACAGATAATTCCAGAAATCTATTTAGTGAGTTTTCAACACTTGCACTTTAACATACAAATATTTGAAACAGTTTTATTCACCACTCAGGGCACTACCTTCCAAGGGAGTGGCTCAGTGAGATTTCCAAGGTCAATTCAACTTTATGGTCACCTGGGAAAATGTCATGTGTGTTAGACACCTCACACAAATACACATGAATTCACTCTACATTTTTTTCTTTCCAAGACCTGCTCCAAATAGACCATTTCACAGCAGTCTCCAATTATTCCCCACTTATCTTTCTACATTTCCTTCTGCGATGGATTAAGGTAAATAGTGGTGGTAAAGTGACTTGCCCAGGATCATACAACTAGTAAGTGTCTGGGGTCATATTGGAACTCACAAAGATGAGTCTTCCTGACTCCAGACTCAGTGCCCTAACCATTGAGACATCCATGCACTACAATAGGTTCTCTCAAAAAGTATTCACTACTTCATGTAGCCACACATTTCACTTTTGAAGATCTTTAAAATTATTATGGATTGTTTTTTCCCCCTTCCACAAAAATTTTTTACAACTTCCATTGCCTTTTAAGACCAAGTCAAAAAAAAAAAAAAAAAAAAGGATATCCCCCTCCCAATCATTCATATATCTGAGATAAGTCATTAAGTAGCTCTCTCTAAGTAGTCTCTTTTTCTGGCTGTACAGAATCACAAGAGTTAGGAAGGGACAGAAGGTGTAGTGGGCCACAGCATAAATGTTCTAAATCATTCCAGTATAGCACTACAGAAGTGGTCTGACCAAGGCAAAGCTCTCTCATTTTGTAAACTATATTTCTATTGATACAAACTACATTCACAAGTTTGATTGTTTGGGGGCTTTTTTGGTTATTACATCATGCTGTAGACTAACACTGAGTTTTCAGTCCAATAAAATCCAGAAACGTTTAAATAAAAGATTATCATAGACTTCCACAAGTCAACAAGATACAACTATTTTATTGCTTATAAGGAAGAAAGGAAAGAAGAAAGGGAGGAAGGAAGGAAGGAAGGAAGGAAGGAAGGAAGGAAGGAAGGAAGGAAGGAAGGAAGGAAGGAAGGAAGAAAGGAAGGAAGGAAGTAAGGAAGGAAGGAAGGGAGGGAGGGAGGGAGGGAGGGAGGAAGGAAAAAGGGAGAAAGGGAGGGAGGGAAGAAGGGAGAGAGGAAGGAAAAAAGGGAGAAAGGGAGGGAGTGAAGGAGGAAGGGAGGGAGGGAGGAAAGTAGCTAGATATAGGAAGATATCTGGATATCTAGATAGACAGATAAAATAAAGCATTTAGTAATTGTTTACCATATGCCAGGTATTATGCCAAGTACCTGGGATACAAATACAAGTAAAAAGGCAGTCTTTGTCTTAAGGAGGTTTACATTATAATGAGGGAAAACTATGCTTACAGGGAGGTTGGAACAGGAATGTGTGGTGCAGGGATGGCAAGAATTGGCATGATGGCCCGGTTATGAGTTAGATTCGTTGAAGACTCATCTATTTGAATTGGAGGATTCAGGGGCAGAATTTCTGGAGACGTCCAAGAAAGTGTAATGTTAAGTTGAAGAATGAGTGAGGGCAACTGAGGAAAAAGTTACAGAGGAGGTAGATCAGCAGGGTTGTACAATGATGGGCATGAGAACAGTTTATTCTGCCTTGTCTAGAAGTCCTAAAAGAAAAAGAGATGCAAAATAATGCCTGGAGCTGGGAGAACATCTGTTTTGGCAATCTCTTGGGCTTGTGATATTGTGTTGCCTGCACTTGGAAATAAAGGATGTTTGCATTTACCACAAAAAACCCTCTAGTAATCCTCTTCTTTGCCTTTATCCCCTTCTACCCCTCCTTTTTTCACTAAACTCTTAATAAGAGGAATTTATCTTTGTTTTGGAAACAAGAATTAAGCCGAGAAGCCAAGATTAGAATCTCTTTCCTACTCTTTGTCTCTGTCTCTGTCCCTCTCTCTCTCTGTCTCTCTGTCTCTCTCTGTCTCTCTCTCTCTCTCTGTCTCTCTCTCTCTCTCTCTCTCTCTCACACACACACCCCACTGTCTTTCTGTCTCTCCATCTTTTTCATTCTCTCTCTCCTGTTCTTTCTCTCCTTTCACTCTTTTTCATTTTCTTCCTCTCCCCCTCTTACTCTCTGATTTTTGCCTCTCTCTCCCTCTCTTTTCTCCCTCTTTTCTTCCCCCTTTTCCCTCTCTCCAAATATTTTCTTCATTCTAAAGCAGCCTGATGAATGAATACAGGTCTCTTGAGTGCCCTCACTGTACCTTAGAGCCACACAACCATGAGGAAACCAAAGGGCTCCCAGTCTTTCTTCTTTGTTTGATTCCCACTCTGGATATTTTTCTTTGCTTGACAAATGGGTTGGGGGAAGGGAGGGGGGGAACACACAAGAACATTAGATTGGGAAATCAAGAGATCACAGGATCAAAGATTTAAAGTTGAAAGGGACACTTGAACCCCTTGGTTTGTGTGTATGTGCATGTGTGTGTTAAAGTGACATGCCCACAGTTACACAGGCAATGAGTAGCAAATCTTGTTCTCAGTCCAAATCCAGCATGCTTCCACTGAATTCTGACCTCACTTTTACCACTTGTAACCAAAAAATTAGAATCTGCACCTCCATCAAAATAACTATTGTGATGCTTTCCCAGGATTCCAGCAGTCACTGACTCCCTCGGGATTATCCCTTGTTACAGAAAGCCTTACTACACCCTACTCAGTATGTGACCTTAAGTCACTTGATCTCTTTAATCTTCAGCTTCTACATCTATACAATGGGAGAACTGGACAAGAGAATTTCTAAAGTCTCTGCTCCCTCTAATATTCTGTAAATCTATGACTTTTTGCAGTGTTGGTGTTTATCACTTCTACATGCTCTGTTAGAGAGGACTCACAAGTCAAATGTTTCCTCATCTTCTGCACTGAAACAGTTGCACTCTATTAGGAAGTCAGAAGCATCAATCAAGAAGGAAAAGGTGCTGCTTTCTATTCTCAGACATATTGTGGTTAAGCCTGCTAAGTGACAAGGATGAACAAATCCAACACTGTGATTGCTCAAGGCATTTGGAAGAATAGGATGGTTTCTTTGGCATCTAGAGACATATTGCTGGTTCATTTATTTTCATATACTCCCTGGTATTATTAAATAATTCCATGGGTTTGTAAGTTGCTTGCCAAACTAGACTTCAAACTCCTGGAAGGCAGATACTATCTCATACATTGTCTTCTGTTTAGTTAATTTTTTTTATCAGCAAAAATCTATTTTCTTTCCCTCTTACCTCCACTCTTAGCATTGCATAAAGAAAGAAAGAAAAACAAAAGCCATGTAACAAATCTGCATAAGGTCACGAAACCAAGGCTTTCATTATTTCCTATGGTGCAATAGTACTCCATTATATTCATATACAACAATAGATGGGTACCCTCTTATTTTCTAGTATTTTGTCAATAGAGAAAAACTGCTATAAATATTTTGCATATCTGGGTCTTTTCCCTCTTTCTTTGATCATTTTGAGGCCTATTAATAATATAGCTGGTTCAAAGATTATATATGATTTAGTTAATTTGGGGGTATAGTCTCTGTCTCTCTGTGTGTGTGTCTCTCTCTTTTCCTCTCTGCCTCTCTGTGTGTGTTTCTCTGTGTCTCTCTCAGTCTTTGTGTTTCTGTGTCTCTGTTTCTTTCTGTCTCTGTCTCTCTCAATCTCTCCATCTTTCTCATTCTCTCTCTCCTGTACTTTCTTTCCCTCTACTCTTTTCCAGAATGATTAGACTAATTCATAGGTTTACGAACAATGCATTAATAAGCCTCTTTTTCTATATTCCTTCTGACATTTCTCATTTTCTTTGTAAACTTTGCCAAGCTGATAAATATGAGAATAAAAACCATAGAATTGCTTTATTTTGCATTTCTCTAATTATTGGTCATTTTGGAGCATTATTGGCTATTAATGACTTGGATTTCTTTCTTTGAAAACTGCCTGTCTATATCCTTTGAACCATTGTTTTAAACATTTCACATGCCCTACTATAGTCCTCCAAATACCAGTTTATGCCTTGTTCTTCTTCCTTACTTGGTTTCTCTTCTATTATACTCCAGTTTCTAATATCCCTAAAGATCTTTCTTATTCTCTCTGAGATCTTCATAAGGCAAGACCTCTTTATTAGTCAACCAAGAAGCATATTTTCTTAAGCTCCTACTATGTGCCAGGAAATATGTTGGGCAATGGGGAAACAAAGAGAAAATGAAAATCTCTGCCCTAAAGGAACTTACTTTTTAGCAGAGGATACTACTTGTACATAAGATAGCAAAATGCATAATGATAATAATGGCAACTATATGGCTTAATGGATAAAAAGCTGGGCCTAGAGTCAGGAAGACAGCTCAAATCCAATTCAGACACTTAATAGCTATGATATCCTAGATAAGTCACTTGAAGAAAATGGCAAACAACTCTAATATCCTTGCCAAGAAAACTCTAGGCCCAGGACTATATTTACTGTTCCATCGAGCTGCTCTCTGTATATTGTCATATTTTGTCATATATTGGCTCATTCTACCCATGAGCAATTAATATTTCTCTATTTAGGACTATCTTTTTCTCAATAAAGAATTTTTTATGATTGCATTACTAAAATTTCTTTATATGTCCTAGTAGGTAAACTCCCAAGTATTTTATACTTTTTATAGTCATGTTAGATGAAATATATATCTTCCTGATGGATTTTTTTAGCACGCTATTGTCTAGGAAGTCACAAAGAGTCAGACACAACTAAATAACTGAACAACAACAAAAAGAGAATAATAGTTCATGTTATCCTATATGGTTTATAAAACTCTTGACTCATAACAATCCTATGAAGTGGAAAAATTAGCCCAAAGAACCTATCTATATCTATATAAACCTCTTTCTATATCTTCCTGACAAATTGTGAATAGACAGAAATAATTAAGATATATATGGATTTATTTTATATCATTCAACCTTAATGATATCATTTAAATATAATTTTAGTTGATATAATTTTTGTTCCCTAAATAAACTAGTGACAAGAATTGGTAGTAAAAATAATAAGAACAGAAGCAGTCAATAAAATATAGCAGAGAGAAGTGGAAAGAAAGTCCCTAGGGAACAATGGGAGTTTCAGGAATCAGGATCCATTGTGATTGAGAGAAATTCTAGCTATGGACTCTATAAAAGCATTGATCCACCATTGATCCACCAATCTCAGAGAAGTATATTTAACAGGAATTTTATAATGACTCCACAATGGGAGAAAAAGAGACTTCCAAGAGAAGGAGTCAAGAAGTATCCCTTGACTACATTCATGGCATTTAAATTTGATCCCACTCTCCTCAAGGAAATGGTGTGTACAAGGAAAGGATATATTCTTGGGTTGGGAATAATGTTTTGTAAATACTATTCTTGCTATATTTTCTCAACAAATGTCCCTTTCTAAGAACTAATACAGTTCTGCTCACCAATTAATATTGGGATCACATAAGATAGAGGCTCATGAGTGACAGTACTAAAATTTCAGAGTTATCCTAAGAATGTGAAATTAAAAATATCATCTCTTCTTGAAAACTAAAATACAAGTACAGTATGAGTTAGGGGAGTAGGCACAAAGGGAATTGCTATACACACAGCATATATATGGGGGAGATGGACAGACAAACAGACAGACACTGACACACAGAGACAGAGAAACAGAAGCAGAGACAGACAAACAGAATATATATATATATATATATATATATATATATATATATATATATAT